>CM039612.1:14068786-14148829 GCA_022457205.1 Saccharum spontaneum
GGGATTGCAGTCAGCCACAAAAGACTTATCGTGGAAGAGGAAGAGGCAATGACAGAGGTGCACCGAGGGGAGGTGGAGGTCGTGGTGGAAGAAGAGGCTATAGAGCTAATTTTGCTATGTCTGAAGAAGATGCTTCAAACTTGGTCACAATTTCAGCCAGAGAGTTAGAAGAGTTGAGAAAGCTGAAGGAAAATAAGAATAACTCAAAATCAAATGATCAAGGGACAACGTCAACTTCGACCGATAATGTTGCCAATTTTGTTTATTCAGACCCAGGTATGAAAAACCAAGCTTTAATATCCATAAATTCTAATCCAGGCTGGATATTAGATTCCGGTGCATCCCAACATGTCACGGGCATGTCAAGTGAATTACATCATATACGCCATATTCATACTCTCATAAAGAGACAATTCAAACTGCTGATGGAACATCTCAACCATTAGAGGTGTTGGTACAGTGCAATGCACTCCATCGATAACATTATCATCAGTATTATATGTTCCATCATTTCCAGTTAATTTGGTTTCAATAAGCTCACTGGTTGATCAGATGGACTGCCAAGTTTTTCTTGATCGTGAAAATTGTTTAATTCAGGAAAGGAAGACTGGAAAAAGGCTTGGGACTGGAGTTCGTCGTAATGGGCTTTGGTATCTTGATAGAAGGAAGACGGATAAAGCAATATGTCTTGCTTTGTCAACAGTTGCAAATGAAGATGAGGCTAAGGTAATGCTTTTGCATTGTCGGTTGGGACATATATCTTTTGATACTATGAGTAGAATATTTCCTGAACAAATGTGTAAGGTAGACAAGCATAAACTACTATGTGATGCATGTGAGTTTGGGAAACACACGAGAACTTCATATGTGAGCAGGGGCTTGCGAAGTGTGTCACCCTTTATATTAATTCACTCCGATGTGTGGACTTCTCCCGTTATTTCTGTGAGTGGAATGAAATATTTTGTGACCTTCATTGATTGTTACTCTCGCATGACATGGTTATATCTCATGAAACATAAAAGTGAGGTGCTCAACTGCTTTAAGGACTTTTGTGCATGTATAAAGAATCAGTTTGGTGCTCGTGTTCAAATTATTAGAACTGATAATGGGACAGAGTATGTGAACAATGAATTTAGAAGTTATCTATCTTCTGAGGGAATATTGCAACAAACCTCTTGTCCTGATACACCCGCACAAAATGGAGTGGCCGAAAGGAAAAATAGACATCTCTTGGAGGTGGCTCGTTCACTCATGTATACTATGAACGTGCCTAAGTTCTTATGGAGTGAAGCAGTTATGACTGCTACTCATCTTATTAATCGTATGCCATCGAGAGTGCTCGGTATGAAAACTCCATGTGAAATGCTTTTCGGGAAAAATGAGTTTGTTGTTCCACCAAAGGTGTTTGGGTGCACTTGCTTTGTTAGGGATCATAGACCTTCTGTTGGGAAATTGGATCCTCAAGCTGTTAAATGTATTTTCATTGGTTATTCATCTGGGCAAAAGGGATACAAATGTTGGAGTCCATTTGAACGTCGTACATTTGTGAGTATGGATGTAACTTTTAGAGAGTCTATTCCTTTCTACGGGGAGAAAACAGATCTGAGTGATTTTTTTCTTGATCTTGATTCTCCTGATAAATGTGTTGGTGATGAGGAGAATGGAACACTAGGGACTGAGGATGAGGAGGAATTGAGGAGCAATAAAGTGATTACTGGTTTGATCCCGTGTCCAGTGGTTGTGAGTAAACCAACAAATGTGGATAAGGGGAGAACATCACACGCTGAAAGAAATTTGCAGGTGTACACGAGGAGGAGAAGAAATCCTTCTATACAGCCTTCATCCATTAGTGATATAGCTGGTGGTCAGGTGGAGCAACCACAATTGGTGGAGCAAGAACAACTTCCAATTAATGATAATGAGGTTGAGAATTCATTGGCACCAGCGGGTGAAGATATCAACTCCTCTATTGACCTTCCTATTGCTTTAAGAAAAGGGATGAGAAGTACAGCAGGAAAACCTCCAGAGAGATACGGCTTTGAAGATAGTACTGAGGATGAGAATGATATAGCTAATTATGTCTCATATGGATCTTTGTCTTCTACTTACAAAGCTTTTGTTGCATCATTGCAATCGGTGGCAATTCCAAGAGATTGGAAAGAGGCAAAGCGAGATCCAAAGTGGAAGAAAGCCATGCTTGAGGAGCTAGCTGCACTTGAGAAAAACAATACTTGGGATCTTGTACCTTTTCCACTAGGCAAGAAGGTGGTTAGTTGCAAATGGGTATACACAGTGAAGCAAAATCCTGATGGTAAGATAGAAAGGTACAAAGCAAGATTGGTAGCAAAAGGGTATAGCCAAACATATGGCATTGATTATGACGAGACATTTGCACCAGTTGCAAAGATGAGCACTGTTAGAACATTGATCTCTTGTGCTGCTAACCTTGAATGGCCATTGTATCAATTGGATGTTAAGAATGCATTCTTGCACGGGGATCTTCAGGAAGAAGTTTATATTGAAATTCCACCTGGGTTTGATACTGCTCAAACTAAGGGAAAAGCATTGAGACTAAAGAAAGCTTTATATGGTCTAAAGCAGTCACCAAGGGCATGGTTCGATCGCTTTAGGCGTGCCATGTGCAATATGGGATACAATCAATGTAATGGGGATCACACTGTATTTTATCGGCACTCTGGGAATCAAGTAACTATTCTTGCAGTGTATGTGGATGATATAATTATTACTGGAGATGACACATTGGAAATAGCTCAGCTAAAAAAGAATCTTAGCAAAGAGTTTGAAGTCAAAGATCTGGGACAACTTCGGTATTTTTTGGGAATCGAAATAGCAAGATCTCCTAGAGGGATTGTTCTTTCACAACGGAAGTATGTATTGGATTTGCTAAATGAGACAGGTATGCTTGGATGTCGTAAAGCTTCTACACCTATTGAGCAGAACCACAAGTTATGTGCTCAGTCTGGAGATCCGGTGGATAAAGAGAAATATCAAAGACTTGTAGGTCGTTTGATTTATTTATGTCATACAAGGCCTGATATAACATATGCAGTAAGCGTGGTGAGTCGATATATGCATGATCCTAGGAGTGGCCATATGGATGCGGTTTACAGAATCTTGCGGTATTTGAAGAGTAGTCCAGGTAAAGGACTATGGTTCAAGAAAAATGATCACCTAAATATTGAAGGGTACTGTGATGCGGATTGGGCAAGTTGTCTTGACGATAGGAGATCTACATCTGGTTATTGCACGTTTGTTGGAGGAAATTTAGTGTCATGGAGGAGCAAAAAACAACCAGTAGTATCTCGATCAACTGCAGAGGCAGAATATAGAGCCATGTCTGTATGTCTAAGTGATATGTTATGGGTAAGGAATTTATTATCCGAGTTGAAGCTAGGGGAAGGTTTTTTGAAGCTTTGGTGTGATAATAAGTCAGCGATTAACATTGCTAATAACCCTGTTCAACACGATAGAACTAAGCATGTGGAGATTGATCGCTTCTTCATCAAGGAACAGCTAGATGATGGAACACTTAAACTGAGTCATGTAGCTTCGAGGGAGCAAGTAGCTGATTGTTTAACAAAAGGGTTAAGAGTTAATGAATGTATGTCAGCTTGTAACAAGATGGGGATGATTGATATCTATCGCCCATCTTGAGGGGGAGTGTTGGGCTGTGTATGAGCTGTAGGTTATTAGATAAGGCCCAAGAGGCCCATATGTATATGTGTATATATGTACTCAGGCTACTAGAGTAAAAGATAGTCTCCAGAAAATTCCCCAGTCATCTTCAGAAGGTTACTTCCATCTCTGATTAGCGCATTGCACAAGGAATGTCAATTCTATCCATGTTTTCTAAAGGTCTCTATTACCAGCTTCCATAATTTTGGTTGATTCATCCAAATTCAGGTAGGTGTAATTTCAAAGGTCTGGAACCTGGCATACCGCATATGGCATGCATTTTGTAATATCTAAATCAAGCAATCCGGATGTTTATAGTTAGAGCTGGGCATGTATTTCTTCTGTGCCCTTTTTCTTGCTTGGTTTAATTGATTGATGATAATGTCATAGCTTTGATAATTGTCATTCATTTCTTGCAGTCAGTACTTGGCCGAGTTGCTCGCTGAACACAAAGCTGGGGCCTTTGATGCAGGTGCTGCCCATATGCAACAAGCTGCTGAGCCAACGTGAGATCCTTTGATCTCTTCCTTCTTTTTCGCGAACATGATATCTGCCTTCTTATTTCCTGCAGCCCGAATGCCTAATGAGATTGCCATCTTGTGGATAATCAGTATCTCCTTTCAGCGTTTGTTGTTAGATTTATAATTGTGCGGGTGGAGGACCTAGCTAGTGAGTTGAGATGATCCTGTTTATAATTTCTGCAGCTTATAAAATTGGATGAGTTATCGTCAAACTTAATAACTTTCTTTTATTTGTTGGTACATAATTGTTTTATACTAACTGCAGATGTTTGTTAGATTGCAAAATTGATATTCTGGTAATACATACTGAAGGCAGCAGTATCCCTGTGATAATCAGTTATCTCACTAAATATTTGCTTTTATGTTTTCTTCAGCTCATGATATTTAACGTGAGACAGTGAGAAGCAACATGTATGCGTGGCTATACGATAGAGAGACAGGGAAAGACTTAATATGGTCTCTGCATATGAAATGTCTGTGGGTTGATCTCTGTTTATTTTCTTTAAACAGTATGGTGCAAGCATAAGAATGGCGAATTTTTATTGAAGTTGAAAGAAAGTGAATGGAAGAAGAATTTGAGTGACTGTGACTTCTGAATTGAGTGACTGTGACTTCTGAAATGCTACCGGGAAAATGGTGAGGCCTGAAACTCGTAAGAAAATTTGATGCTAATTTGGATGGATAAAGCCAAGGTGCATAAAGTTGATCTGAAATTTTCAAAGCATAATTTGATTATTCTTCTGATCTTTGCAAAATTGGGTTATGGTGTTGAATAGATGATAATATATTCAAGAGTTATACATGAAAAAATAATGAAAACAAAGGTCAGGTTTATCTGAAATCTCTTATGTCAAGCTACTTAAATATAATGTCTTTTTTGGTATTCTGTCCTTCAAATACATAGGTATGAATGCTTGCTTATGCTCTCGATCACCTTCTCATTAATTGGATCATACTGGAGGCACCTATACATAGTTGCACCGACTTCAAATAAATACTCCTTTAAGTTTCCTGTTTATCTTACTCTTACTCCAGTATGGTTTTCTTGAGAAGGATGACTCTTGTGAATTACACATCTAGGAAAATGAAGATTGTTTCCATGCAATTACCAGGCGTTCTCATGCTGCTGCTCAATGAGACACTACAAGAAGGCCGGTATAGCTGAGGAATTGTGAATTCATTAAGATCAGGCGGAGGCAGATCAGTTGTGTTCTACTTTCAAGCTTTCCACCCTCTTAACAAATGGATCTTTGCATGAATAACAAGTTAATGGTAATAATAGTAAGTGATAACCATATCTTATTCTATTTGTACATAAATTTGCAAATGGAATTTGTGGTTTGTAAGTGATAACCATGTCTCAATATGGCTTCACAGTTTCTGGATTCGTTTCTTCCCTGATAGCCACCAAATTGAGAGCATTATGCACCAGGCCTAGATTGTTACATTCCAGAATAAAGAAATCTTGTGCTAACTCTATATGTACCGTGTAACATTTGAGTTTTTTTTCGGTGACCTTAACTGTTAGCACTTCTATTCAATACAGTTACAATGCCACATGCATTTTGGTTTTAATTAATAAGTCTCGTTTGGAGCTAATAATAGGTTTGCTCCAGTTTTTACATTTACTCTTTATGTTGTATCCTATCCATACGCAATAGCAAATTATTAGTTTACAAAATTGAATTTGGAACATTCCTCCATGTATCAAAATCTTTCAAAGGTACATTACGCCATACCTACTAATATATTTATTTTTCTTTCTGTTCTCTGATCTTGATTGACTCCATTAGTTCCAAGGTATTTGGTCTCTTCCCATATCTATGGTGGTTCAGGAACCAGACCTCCCGCTCGGGCAAAGGACTGACGACTCCTCCATGCCATGCCTGACCCCTCAAACTTCAGTTCCTAATCTCTTGCCTCCTGCACATGTAGTTCGTGTCTTTTTCCTTGGTTCATGTTATATTAGTACTTTAGGATCATATATTCCATGGAGTAAAGGATGACATCATGGGTACTTCTGTCACTTAGGTGCCTTGGCCAGAGTAATTTGTGTCTTGCTAGACTGTTATTCTTACAATTTGAAGGCTACACAGTACACAACAGATAGTTGTAGGCTTGGGCAAGCGCACTGAAGGGGCGATGCAGAAAATGCTCATTCCATTTATAAAATATATTAATGAAATGTCATGAATTTTGAATCTGTTGTGGAAAAATAAGAACAATTGTGCCACTGTTTTTAAGTCTTCACTGTGTAGCTTTTTATATGATACAATAAAACATACAGTTTAGTAGTATGTGAAAAATAAGAATAATTGTGCTTAAATTATCAGGGCATTATTTGTTCCCGTTGTGACGCACGGAAATATCTATACGGTAGAGTTGGTGAACCTGTGACGCCGTGCTCTCTGTGACTGTGTTAATTTCACGAACTTTATTTTTTGGATTAAATGTCATTTTAATGTTGGTATTTAATTTCACAGTATTATTATCTTATCGTGCGATCCGTGTGCTTTTAGCAGAAAGGTTTAGTTGTCCCGTAGCAACGCACGGACACGCTACCTAGTAACAGAAAACCACCAAAGGCAGCCTGACCAATGGTGTGTGTGCCCAAACCTGAAGGAGGTCTTGGTGTACTTGATCTGAAAACCCAAAATGAAGCCTTACTGTTGAAGCATTTTCATAAATTCTTCAATAAGATGCCAGTGCCTTGGGTTCAGCTAGTATGGGTCATTATTACACCAGAAACAAGTTGCCTGTTCCAGGAAGATTGATTAGAGGATCTTTTTAGTGGAAGGATATTTTAAAGTTGCTTGATTCCTATAAAAGTATAGCAACAGTAACTCTGCACAATGGCACTACTTGCTTCTTATGGTTTGATCATTGGGATGATAGAGTATATCATCAAGCTTACCCTGAGCTTTTTTCATGTCAAAAACTAGCATATCTCTCTAAGTGTGGCAGCCTCTGCTGAACCCCTCCAGAATCTTTTTCACCTGCCTCTATCCAATGAAGCTTATGGACAGTTTCAACAGGTATCCAACACCTTGCAATCCCTCTAGCTCAGTCAGTCCAATGATGTTTGGTCCTATGTTTGGGGGTTCTTCCTCCTATTCTTCAAGGTAGACCTATAAGCAGCTAATTGGTCATCATCAGGTTCATAGATCTTACAGCTGGTTGTGGACATCTGCATGTCAGAATAAAAGGAAAGTCTTCTTTTGGCTGATCTTGAAAGGTAGACTAAGCACCAGAGCTCTTCTATGACGTAAAGGCATGCAACTTTAGGATTACAACTGTGTTTTCTGCACTCTGAATGTTAAAGATTTGTTCCATATGCTCTTTCATTGCCCTTTTGCAATGGCTTGCTGGTTCAGCTTTAATGTGATCCTGCCTAATTCAGAGGACATCTTAGTCATTTTTGAAAGCATTTGAGATCAATTACGTGTGCCTTTCTTTATGGAGATCATTGTTACAATGTGTTGGGCAATTTGGATGATGAGAAATGATATCATTTTTCGGAATTTGGCGCATTCAGTCCAAAGATGTAGGTTTGTTTTTAGACAAAAATTTGCTTTAGTTATACTAAGAGCAAAGACACACTTACACCCCCAAATTGACCAATGGCTAGAAGGCTTTGTGTAATTCTTGCTATTTTCTTTCTCACCTTCTATGTATCTTGATTGCACACTTGTAAGGTTTTGTACATATTTTAATAAATTCCAGTAGGGGCTCCACCACTCCTGTTTCATCAAAAAAATAAGTCAAGCTGAGCGGAGCGAGTTATACAACAATTTTTTTCGATAATGCCACAAACAGGATTACATGACTTCTGACGACGCCAGCGACTCCCTCTGGACGGACGCATGGCGTGACGTGCACCACAACTTTGACACCGCTCTTTCACTCCGCTCGGCCTTCTCCCACCACGCCCTGACCTTGCACCACTCATTCCTCTCCTCCACTCGTCGCGCGCCCCACCCACACCTCGCTCCTCGCTTTGGGCATGCGACGTGCCGCCCACTCCCTCTCGTAGCACGCGCCACCCGCCCTGTGGCAAGGCCGATGCTGGTGGCGCTAGCCGGTGATGGTGCTCGCACGTGCAGCTGGTGCTGGGTACTAATGGTGCTCGTGCGCCGCTGCTCGCCGTCAGCTCTGACCTCGACGGCTAGAATCGACCAGTCCAGGCTTCCCCTCCCCTATATTCTAAATGTATGTTTCAGGTGTTTCAGTCGTTTCTAAGGTACATTGCAAGTGTTTCTTATGGATGTTGCAAAAGTAGATCGAAGATGTTACATATGTTTCAAGTGTTTCGGAGGCATGTTGCAAGCGTTTGTTCAAAATGTTTGATCTGTTTCAAACGTATGTTGCAAACGTTTTGATCCGGATGTTTGTATATATTTTACACATATGTTGCAAGAACATGTTCCATACGTTTCATCTGTCTCAGACGTACGTTGCAAGTGTTCTATCTGGATATTACATATGTTACCATGACTATATTGTAAGTGTATGTTCTAAATGTTTTATCTATTTTAGTCGTATGTTGTAGTTGTTTCATCTTAGTGTTGCGAAAGTAGATCTTAAGGTAGAGTTGTTTAGCGAGGAAGAGAGAGCTAGAGCGGGAGCCCATAGCGGCGTCGGCTGTAAGTCGGTGGGAGCGGAGCTGCGTTCGGACATGGGGCCTGAAATCGGACGCTTGGGTGCCAATTATTCTCATTTTTTTTCAGCCCTAGGTTCAGGTAACCGAAATAATTTCAGAGAAACCCGAGTACCGGACCGATCGGGTTCGGCTAGACCGAGTGGCCGCTGCTCCTGCCTTACACCACTACCAGAGCGGGCCTTCCTGCGCAGCTCTGCTTGGCGGACAGGCATGGCGGCGGAGGGGAGGAAGAAGGGCGTGCCGGCGCTGGGGTGGTGGCTAATGCTGGTCGGCTCCCTCCGCCTCGCCTCCGTCTGGTTCGGCTTCTTCGACATCTGGGCGCTCCGCGTTGCCGTCTTCTCCCAGACGGAGAGTGAGTAGTAACCCCCCGCATCCTCCCCTCTCCTCCTTCTGCACGCACCTCTGCCTCTAGTTCGCCTGGCTCCATCTGGGCAGGTAGATTTCATTTATTCTCATCTGATCTGGTCGGGCTGGTCGAGGAGGGGTGGGGTAGCGCTACTGATGTGTGCCCACGCCTTCTTGCTGACAGTTTGGAGGTCCAAAAGGAGGCCGCTGTGTCCCCTTCCCGTGAGATTCGTCAGTTTGAGCTAGAGGGCTGTACCATGCCGAGTGTCCCCTTACCGTGAGATTCTTCAGTTTGAGCTAGAGGGCTGTTCCAAGTCGAGTACACTGGTGGGGGTCAGAGAATGGCCTCTGGTCGTCTGATCTGCTCTGTTTTCTTCTTGGTATCGGTGGGGTGTGCTGTGCTCTGTGCAGCAGCACAACCACAATATCTGAATCACTGATTTCTTGCACAAGATTCATCTGAATCATTGGTTGCCCTGTCCGAGATGCTCTTATTCATTCATTTTGTTCGAGGGGAACAGGGGCCTAAACACTAGCTTAATATTGCCCACCCCCCCTTTTTTTCATTTTTAGCGCTTATTCTAAGAATTAGCCAATGTTAAAAATCTTTTTTCAGTCAGTGAGACTCATTCCGGGGTGAGCCTTATAGTGAGGAAGGATTTCAAGTCTGCAATTGGGATAGTTGAAAGCAGTCTAATGAGTGGACTTAGTGATGCAGCTCATTTTGGATTGAAGGATGGGTCGGAAGCCACACGACAGCAATATCTGAATTTCTTACTTGATGACGTTCAGATACATAGTTTTTTGACTGAGTCTTGATATCCTTAGAAGATCAGAAGTCAGTCCTTTCCTAAGAGAAACAAGAAGTGTTACTCTATCCATACTGCTCGGATGTTTGCTAGTTCATGATTATTTCATTTGGATCACTGACTACCACAGAGGTCAGCAGTGGCCTTTTAAAAAAAAAAAAAAAAACTGTAGAGCTCTGCAGTTCTTATGGTGACACCTTATAAGTGAAAGTGCACTATAAAGGCCTTGTGACTATCATTTTGTCAGCAGGGGAACAACATCAATCTTGGTAGTTCTTAGCTGCCCCTAAGTTTTGAAAGTATTGCGTGGGATTATTATATAGCCATTTCTAGAAATGATCAATAGCTCATATTGCTTACTTAGACTAATAATCAATTTTGAATCTCGAATTTTACACGTAACTAAGCATTATCAACTCCCTTCAAACTTTTTTGTATAAAACAGGAGGGGTTCCCCCCTACTGAAAATATTATTAACAGGAAAGGAACATACAAACAGTTTACAAAAGGAATATCAAGCAACAAAGAAAGAAACAAAAAATTTATCAGCAAACATTGCTTATCTTTGCAAGCAATTATCCTTATTTCTCATAGATTGATTGAGTAGGGAAGTCTTGATCCCTCTCAGCTGCATGGTCTTTCTTGTAGGCAGTTATAAGATTCAGTTCATAAAGGGGTTTTGCCGCATCTCTAAGAAAAGCCCTCGTGCTAAATTTATAACTTCTATCAGTGTGCTGCCATTTGTTAAAAGACTCGGCTCAAGACATATCTTTTATTTCCAGCCTGATTGTAATTTTTTACATGCAGTGACTGATGTTCATGGCCGTACTTTTGGTGTCTGGACTCTTCTGACCTGCACATTGTGCTTCCTCTGTGCACTGAACCTGGAAAATAGGCCTCTGTATCTGGCCACCTTCCTATCATTTATCTACGCTCTTGGTCATTTCCTCACGGAATACTTGATATATCACACCATGGCTGCAGCAAATCTGAGCACAGTTGGCTTCTTTGCAGGTATTAAGCTTGCCTTCTGAGTGGACCATTAATTTCATTCACCTTTGACAATTTAGTTCTTCAGATTTAACGAACTGTTTGGTTGATTGTCTGGTACTTCTCTCAAATTATTCATTTGATTTAACTTTAGGAGCTATCCTGATTCCCTATGCAGGGTCTTCATTTAAACTCTCTCAGGATTTTATCAGTATATATTTTACGTTTGCAGTTTAAACAATGCAATGTAACATTTATCAGTTCCAGCTTTCAATCTTGCAAAATAGAATTGCGAGAACAGCGTGCTTGTTGCATGTGTTACCTGTAATAATGCTCCATTTGTCTTTGTAGTTTGTTTAGTCACTCTGATGAACACTCCCCTTTTATTTACATAGGAACCTGTAGTAATGCCCCATTTATCTTTGTTGTTGGTTTAGCCACTCTGACCGACACTCCCCATTTATTTGCATAGGAACGTCAATCATATGGATGCTTGTTCAGTGGAATCATCATGTGAATCCCCGTGGTGCCCAAGCTGTGAAGCAGTCATGAGTGTGATGCTTGGGCCGTTAGCTTGATGTGGTCTGTAGGGAGGAAGGATACCTTGGAGAAACTATGTTGGAAAGTCCCATTCATACTTCACTTTTCATCATGTTATTTCGTTGCACGAGACATGTGCCCAACTGAGTAGGGAATGGAAATTCAGATAATTTCTGCCACTGATGTGTTAACATTCCAGCATACCTAGGAAACAGAGAGCCACTCAAATAGTCACCTGTTGAGAGCTGAGATGCCAGTAAGGGAGAGGTATATACATGTACCAAGGGTGCGTCTAGTCTTTCTTTGATATTTTTGCCCTGTACATTATCACAGTACAGACAATAAAGTCATCCATGACAGCTTTGGAGGAGCCTTCATCATGCCATATGCATCTACCAAGTCTCGGTTTCTGATGACTAATCACATGTTTTCTAATGCTTGATATGTTCATTCAGCACTGAAGATTTCTCAGTCCCTGTTACTGAACACTGATGCACATCTGAAAGAGCTCTTGTTGAGCAGTGCTGTAAATAAAGCAGGGAAAAGGGCCGGAGCAGGGAGTACTGATGGTCAATCATCTGAAAGAGCTCTTTCTAGGATTGTTTACTGAATAAAATAATAAATACTCCGTAATACTGATGGACGTGTATTCTGTCTTGGGGCGTGGAAGCTTCGCTCTCGCCCAGATCAGTCTAGCTTAGCATCACGTCGCTTTTTCGCGACCATGGATAAAGCTTGCGTTGTATGTACCACTGCCAGTCTACCACCGTCTGGAACCATCGTTCTTCCTTTGTTGATTGCTTGAAGTAGTCGCCTCCTGCCCTGCCACTGCCATTGCCCAACGACATACAGCTGCCACTTATCAACAACCTCCACCTGCTCCAGTCCGGCTGGAAAGACGACGAGAGACGGCGGCTCCGATGGCCTGCTTCCTCGCCGCCGGCAACGCGGCAGCTAAAAGGTGCGCCGGCACGGCGCTGTGCCGCCGCGGGTTCGCCTCCGCCGCTGCACGCCACGACGACGCGAGTAAGAGACTGCTTCCAGTACCAGCTTATTAGCTTCCATAGTTGCATTGGAGGGGAGGGGAGGTAGAGGATGACGTTGGAGTTGAGCTCTGAGTGTGTGTCTGCACTTTGCAGAGGAGGCCGTGAAGTGGGAGCGGATCACGTACGCTGGGATCGCCACCTGCACCGTGCTGGGCGTGTACAACCTGTCCAAGGGCCATCGGGACTTCCCCGACCCACCGCCGTACCCGTACCTGCACATCAGGAACAAGGATTTTCCCTGGGGTAAACTACGGATTTACTCTCGTCCTAGAGAAAATACAATTCTAAATTTAAACCAAGTCAGTAAACCACAGATTTTTACTCTCGTCCCAAAAATAATGCAATTATAAATTTAAACCAAGTCAGTAAACCACAGATATACTCTCGTCCCAAGAATAATACAATTCTAAACTTAAACCAAGTCAGCAAAGCACTAACTAATTCTTGTCTAAAAAAGTACAATTATGGATTTAAACCAAATAAAATGTTTTTAAGTTTTACTAAGTTTATAGAAAATCCATATAGGTTTAAAACATATTTCATGGTTAATCTAATGATTTTTATTTTGGAATTATAACAGTTAGTAATTTTTTTTGTATAGATTTGCTCAAAATTAAAGTTGTTTCACTTCTCAAAAAGTGAGCATTGCATTATTTTTTTATGGAGAGAGTAATTCACTTTGTGCACAGCTAGCATGCAGGTCTAATTATTTAGATAAATAAACAGAGTGTTGCATATCGGACTTCACTAGCACTTGGTCTTGCTTGGGTTTCAGGTCCTGACGGCCTCTTCGAGAGGAAGAAAAAGCACACCAACGACCATCACTAGGTCTAGCTACTCTCCTACTCCCTCCATCCTAAATTATAAGACGTTTGACTTTTTTATCCTAAGTTTGACCATTCGTCTTATTCAAAAAATTTGTATAAACATAGTCAAATTTAAGTCATTCTTGAGGAACTTTTATTAATATACCAAGCCACGATAAAAGAATTGATATTTTGCACAAATTTTTGAATAAGACGAGTGGTCAAACTTGGTGTCAAAAAAGTTAAACGTCTTATAATTTGGGATGGAGGGAGTACTATCTAGCACGAGGATGCGACATGTACTCCACTTAACGAAATACTTGCCGAGGCATGTTCGCAAAAAAAAAAGGATGGAACATGTACTGCTGATTCTCAATTTGTGCCGTCTCACTGTGCCCAGTCTATATTTCGGAGGACTCTATGGCGAAGTCACGACGATAAGCCCTCATGATGAAGACTACATATGTGCGTATAATTTTGCAGTGTGATTAAACTTCTAGTGACATTATTAATTGAACAAGTTTAATAATATTGATGAACAATGTCAAGATTAAAAGAATTCATATATGATTAAGATTGGTGACTGAATATAATTAAACTGATCTCTAGTTCTCTTTTCTTTTCTTTTCTTTTTTCTGTTTTTCTCATCACCAGACAAATGTTGCTTAGCTATCATTGCAACACCTAACAAAAACATATATATGAGCATAGAAGAAACAACCCTAACCAATTAGCAATTACAAGTATCTAGAATGTACTACCTAAAAAAGATTGGAAGAGACAAAATAGAAAAGAAAACCCCAAACAGACCTCCGTTGGAGACATGGAGCCCGCCTTCAGCCTTGATCGCCTGAATCTCCATACAGTGAGACGGAGAATCAGATATTGGCCGGCGTGACTGTGTCGTCAGGCCTGGTGAGTGTGGACGGTGATAGAATGCACTGGTCCGTGGACGCAAGTTGCTGCTACCGGATCGGTGATCGCTTCGCCTTCATAAGCTCTCTCGTCTCGGCGTCTGAGAGTTGGGCCACATTGACTAATGGGCTGCGTACCAAGGGCTGGGCCCCCTCCTGTGTTGGGTCCTAGGCGGTCGCCGCTGGACCCTCCCAGATTCCTCAAAATCGAAGGAAAAAGTCCATTTTACTTCCTAAACTATCCTCAAAATCTAATTTTTGTCCCTGAACTCCAAAATTAAGTAAACCACCTTTCTTAACTTTTAAAACCGTTCATTTTATCTCCCTGACCCAGTTATAGGTGGTTTTCAAAGACGATTTTATCTTTTTCTTTTTTATTTATTTCGGCTGAATTTTTAAAAAATCATAGTAAATTGTAGAAAAATTATAAAATGGAAAATCTAATTTTTTTGGAATCCACATGAGTAGATCTACACAGTGAATATATAATATAGTATATTTTAGTACAATTTTTTTACTATAGCTTTAGATCTAAAGCTACAGCAAAAACTTTATAATAAAGCATACTATATTATATGTTTACTATGTAGATCTATTCTTGTGGAGTCTAACAAAATTAAACTCTTTGCACTAAAGCATACCATATTATATATTTACTATGTAGATCTATTCTTGTGGAGTCCAACAAAATTAGATTTTTCATTTTATGTTTTGTGTAATTTACTATGATTTTTCAAATATTTAGCCAAAATAAATAAATAAATAAATAAGACAAAATTGTCTTTGAAAACCACCTGTAACCGGGTCAGGGAGCTAAAATGAATGGTTTTAAAAGTTAAGAGGGTGGTTTACCCAGTTTTCGAGTTCTGGATGAAAAGTAAATTTCAAGTATAGTTCAAGAAGATAAAATGAACTTTTTCCAAAGTCAAATGATCTAGAAGAGATGAGGAAAAGGCATCATCAACGGTATGTACGGGCTGAACCAGAAGGCCATCAACGAAAACCTGAAGGAAGAACAAGGCGAGCAGCAAAGAAGTAGTTGTCAGATGACAAAGCTGATTGGATCATATGCAGCAGAGTGGTCACCTGTCAAGAAGGCAAGGGAGGTTGAACATCGGCTTCAGACTCGGGAACTATGGAAGCACCACCGAAAAACTTTGTTAAGATAAATTGTGATGGAGCCGTCTATGCCAATACGCGATCTAGAGGTTGGGGCTTTGCAATTCGCGAATGGGATGGCGGTGTGATTAGTACTGGTTATGGGAAATTGGAACATGTAAGTGAAGCTTTCCACGCTGAAATTATAGCTTGTCTACAGGCTGTAAACCGAGCAGCTGATCTGGGGATTCAGAACGTGATCATTGAAACGGATGCAGCCATGGTGGTGCAGGCGGTGAAATCTGAGAATTTTGTTTGTTGCTCAGCGGGTGGATTGATCTGGGAGTTAAAGATTTTGCTAGCTACTAACTTTGTTTCTCATATTGTAAATCACATTCCTCATTTTTGTAATTTCGTAGCTGATAGCCTTGCTGCCTTCGGGGCATGTTTGAGTCTGGGTGCTGCTCCGATCATGGACAGCGTTCCGAGTTCTACTCGTGTACTGATTGCCAATGACTTGGCATCTGAGTAATGGAAATCTTCCATATTTCAAAAAAAAAAAAGAACAACGTGTTCCGTGCCAAGGACAAGAGGAGCACGTGCTGCCACTGACGCAACCCTGACCAATCTTTTTTTTATCAAATTAGCTAGAGCAGTGCAATGTCGTATCATAATATACGAAGAGGAAGCATCTCAAGTTTTACAATACTTCAGGCTAGGGTTCGGACGCCCGCACCTGCGGTGTCTGCTCACGACCCCACCAACACATGTCACTGTGCCCGCCCGCATACCTATGCCTACTTCACGTAGGGGTCCGTGCCACTCTCTTTCCCGCGCCTGCGCGAGCCCACACGGGGGGTTGCGTCTCAATCTGTGCTCTCACCGTTTCCCACACCCACGCGCATGTAGGCGGGCTCAGCAGCTGCAGCAGATGAGTCCCACTGTAATATGTGTAACACTAGATCTACTTTTGCAACATCTAGATGAAATACTTGCAACCTACGTTCAAAAGAGTTAAAACACTTGCAACATACGTTTGAAAATACCAGGAAGACACGTGTAACCATTGCAAAACATATGTAACATCCAAATGAAACACTTGTAACATATGTGTGAAACATATTGCAACATCCATGAAACACTTGCAACATATGTGTAAAATATATGCAACATCTAGATAAAAACACTTGCAATATGTGTATGAAAACAGTTGAAACATTTGGAACAGTACATACAACATACTTGTATAGCGATGGCACCATATGCAACATCTACATTAAACACTTACAACATACATATGAAACACCTAAAACACTTGAAATATACGTGCCAGGGTTACGACCCCGGGGTGTCTCAAGGCGCCGATTAGTTGGCAGGCCACGCGGCCCGCAACTCATCGGGTTAACAATGGCCCGAACGACTGGGGTCCAGCTAGGACGAGCACGCGAAACCAACGCCTAGGCCAGGGTTGGCCACGACCCTTTCTCCTGCCTTAGCCACACAGAATACGTGCGACCCCTCCCCCGTCACGACCCCTGGGCAAGACAGGGAGAGGTCGATCGTGGCATAGTATGCTTGCTCTGACAAGAGTAGGCGCGCCGCACCGACCTCACAAGGATCGAGGGTATAGTAGTCACCTTGGTCCGATCAGACGGCATCCCTATGCCACGCTGCACCAACAAGACAACACCGCACAGCGGTGGCAACGGGTACGAAACCCACAGTCCAAATACGGACTGACAGGACGCGCGTACGATCCCACTCACTATGGGATGAGACCCATGATAAGGGTCTTGATCTAGAGACCTTCCTAGCTGACGGAGTGCCCCGACCCAACGATCGGGGTCGAGGCCCTTAGCCCCATGAAGCGACCAGGCGAAAAACGGCCTAGGGCGGCTACCTACTATGGGTACGACGCCTTGGGGAACTTCGAGATGACGGCAAAGACCATGACGGACACCGTGTTGCACAGGACAACTAATGAACCACCAATGTGCCTACAGTGCCTGCCACGGCTGGTACAGTAGCACCACGTCTCGCTCTGCTACAACATGGCCACAAGACCATGACGATAGCCACGTCCGGGCGAGCATCAGAAGACGGCGTAGCTTGCAAGCCAAGTTAGTTAGGACCTCTCTTAGGATTTCGACCCTTCGATCGGGGGAACCTCCACTTTATAACGAGCTCTGGCCCCGGACTCCATATAAGGGCAGCTAGGGCTCCCATCTTGGGACACGGTCTCATTCTCCATACTCTACCATTCCATCCATTTACCATAGCAGTAGGGCTCCTGGAGCTTCTCTTTGGGCTGCCCCTCGTCTAGCATAGGTTCTACCACCTCTTTCACCATTCTTGCACCTCCATTGTAAGAACTTCAGAGCATTCAAGCGAGAAATACGCACTCGATCTTCTCTGAGACTGGACGTATGGCTCCAGCCTGAACCAGTATAAATCCTTGTGCCTATTGGATGTTATCATCGTCTTCCTAGGAGCAGCGCGACAATCGTATAAGTTTACTAGTTCGGTATACAAAACACTGATAATACACTTGCAACATGCACTTTCAGCACAACATCTTCTTGCTGCTTGGGCGAATCGAGCTCGTCGATGTGAAGCTTGACACTGGCACAAAGCTCGATGCCACGGAGGTCGCTAGTGTGGAGCTCATCAGCGGCACAGATCTCGGTGGAGCGAAGCTCGCCGGCAACTGCGCGCGTAGAGCTTAGCAATGACGGGTGGATGTCGGCGGCGCGGAGCTCGCTGGCAACATGGGGCTCTCTGGCGGCAGTGCGCAGAGAGCTGGTGGGGTATGGCTATGACACGCATGGGGCGGGTGGCTGCACGAGTTCAAGACGAGGAGGAGATGCACAAGCTCAATGACATCCTTCCTCTCCCTGTTGCTTTGAATAGAGAGACGGAGGAGACAAAGAGACATGAAATGGAACCGGAGAAGATAAGTCTAAGTGACTACCTGATGGGAGTATTAAATACTTGTGTGGTGGGTACAATATGTGGACAACGTGAGGCTATGTAGCATCCGACGTCAGAGCGCGGGACCGATGGCCGCGGTGGAGCATTACCGTTTACAATAATACTGTTACAAGAATACTATTATGATGAAAAACACATGCATCCATGAATCCAGAAGCTAATAAACATCCATGAATCCATAAGCTAATAAATCTATCTATATGGATGCTGACAAGGACTGCCTTCTAAGGGCCGGTTTGGTTAGCTGGAAATATAGCCAGTAATTGTTCCAGCTCATTAAAGACTCTGTAAATTGGGCAAGAATTCCTGGTGGGAATTGTTCAAGGCAAGCATTCCAGCTCAGGCCTTGTTTAGATGCCAAATTTTCCCCCAAATTCTACTATGCAAAAAGAAGATTCTCCATCATATCAAAATACCGGCATATGCATGGAGTACTAAATGTAGATGAAATCAAAAACTAATTGCACAGTTTAGTTGTACTTTACGAGACGAATCTTTTGAGCCTAATTAATCAATGTTTAGACAATTATTACCAAATACAAACAAAATGCCACAGTGTGCTACAGTGTTGCACAGTAATTCGTCTGCCACCAAATCGGCCGAACTAAACACGGCCTCAACCGAACGATGTCTAAGTGCACGTACAACGGGTTTTCTGGGCTCGTCTCTTCGCTGTTGTTTTTGCAGAAAACACCCCGTCGTGGCTTGGAGACGGAGGCCACGCCGTCTCACGAGACGACGGGCGAGGCCCGTGCTTCGAGGCGGAGGAGGCAATTCCAACAGCGTTGTACTGCTCGTCTGTCCGACTCGACGACGGTCGGATCCCGTGCGCGCGTGGTTGTGGTTTGGAGACCACCGCTCTCTCCTCTCTTTCTCTCTCCTCCTCCGCCACCTCGACGTCCCATCCGCACCACCCATCGCCATCCTCAACTCCACCGTGGATCTTGGTGGCGGCAGCGCCACCGCTGGCATGGCGGGGAAGAAGGCAGCAGCGGCAACTGAGAGACGTCTTCGAGCTGCGACTGGAGGCCTTCGACACAGGGAGCAAGATCAAGGCATATCCAATTAGGAGGCTGAGGTGATTGTCGATCGGATCTGCAGATGAAGGCAGTTGGTGGCATGTTCTGAAGTTCAGAAGTTCAGAAAATATGTTCTGAAGTTACCATATGTTCTGAACTTCAGAAAATAGCATTCCCTGATGTGTTACCAATACTGTTCTGTGTAGAGGATGTCATTCTTCTGGAGTTAGCTACCTGATGAGTTATCCGCTGTCATTCTTGGCTTATCTATCATACTGTTAAACATGTGAACTGCAACTATCTAAACGTGTGAACCTTCAGTTAAACGTGTGAACTTTCAGTTAAATAGTTATGCTGTTTGGCTTATTGAAAAAAGAAAACTGTTATCCTGTTACCTATCCGGCATCTGAATTTTCTGCATGTTTAGTTTCCAGCTATCTGTTATCTGAATGTACAGCTATTTGCATGTTTTATGAATGTATGGAAACTGCTATCTGCTATCCAGAAAGAATAAAAAGTTGTTATCTGAATTTTCTAGCTATATGTTAAGTGGAAATGGCAGCACAATAGTATAGAAATGAGAATGGAGTAGAGATTTCTTTGATTTTCCATAGAATAAATATAGTTGACGGTTTACTAATCCAACTTCATTGCTTCTGTGTATGAGTTGTGTTCTTCAGGTATGTGACAGTGTGTACTGCTACTGTTGAATAAATTCAGTAGAGCTGAAAACCATTCAATCTTTACAGGATTATATAGTATTTCTAAGATTGATTTGATGTCCCTTTGAGTAACAGGCTAGTGTCTTTAGTTCTGAAACTGCTTCAATCACGAAAGTGACTTTCTTCGTTCAGTACCTTGCACTTCCAGTTCGATTTTCAGTAATAGGGAATTTTCAGTTCATCTCTCTCGAATCAAAGGTATCTAATCGAGCACATATGGCAACGCTATGGAAACAAAGGAAATTAGAAAAAATGTGTTCCAACTATATATAATATAATTATTATATTGATGGTTTGTAAAAAAAATATTGTAATCATGTTGCTCATATTTATCCTTGATACATTTTCTATCTAATAGCCACATGATGGTGTACAAAATTTATTTATAGTTGATTCTAGCTACATGTAAAACATTAAACAGTTTAGAGACGAGCCTCTGTTTATGGATTGTATGACTTGTTTTTATACCTGTCTACCTGTCTGTATGATGGATTCGAGGCACTTACAGACGAACCCCCGTCTGTGGGTTGTACATGCCCTAAGGGCTCGTTCGGTTCTTCAGGAAATGGTCAGCTAATTTTGTATAAGTTTGATGAAGCTGGATTGGTTCCTAGTCTAGGGTAACCAAACCAGCCCTAAGGGACATCTGTCCTTTGTATAAAATCGCTCGTGATTGCAGCATTTTGAAAAATGAACACGGCCACTGGAGAGTCGTTTATCACAGACTGACAAAGTGACAATGCAACTAATACTGCTTCCCCATCGTTTTTATTCAGTTATTCCCAATCATCAGAATATACAAGGTTGATGTCTATTGTCTTCATTGGGGAAACAAAAAACAACTTCACAGGCGTGATTTTGCTGACACAGCAGGCTTGAAGCTCGCCATCCCAGTGATCTCTCTGCCAGTCACCAGGCTGTTAATGTCATAGGTGCCCTCGTACGAGAAAATGGGCTCCAGGTCACAAAATGCCTGCAAATATAAGGATATTTCAGACACTTCTGTCCTTTACGATTGTAGGTTGAACCACATGGTTTACAAAGTGCCATGAGCCTACATGACAAAGCAGCAAGTACGAAACTTATGGTGTGTTTGATTTGTGGATTCATCCTATGCTTTATGAGGTGATGCATCATGAGTTCATTCCATGAATTTTGGTGGAATCTTCAGCTATTCCTCATGCATATACTAATTATCAGCTTGTGAAGGATAAGGTGGTGATGGATCAATTCATTCCATTCCACCAACCAATTAAAAAAAGTGAGTGAGAAGAAGATGGACCACCTCATTCATCAAACCAAACACACCCTTAGTTTAGTTTCTTTCCCTTTTTTGTGTGCCATGTAAGGACTAAGGATAACATCAAAAGTAATTGCTGAACCCCTCTTACCTTGGCAACGAGAAAATCAGCCAAAATGCCATTGCCACCCAGTAGCTCTCGGCCAAGAGAAACCACCTCCCTGGCCTTCTTGGATGTCCACGCCTGCATTCGGTTCTTATCAGTAGATTGCATAATATACTACCAATGATGAGAAAATAGACGGACTCAAGATGCGAAATCCATCCCTAGCTATATTGTAACCTACGAACCTTGCCTAAACTAGATCGGCCTGGTGTCATTTTGCCTGACTCATACAGCTTGCACAGTCGCCAGCCAACGAGAAGCATAGCCTGAATGTTGCCAAGCATTCGGACAAGCTTTTCCTGATTGAGCTGAAAAGCTGCCAGTGGAGCTCCAAATTGCTTTCTTTCTTTCAAATACCTATTCAGTAAAAGATTGTGATATAGTGGAAATCTAGAACATATTATGCTGAATAAACTAAAAATATATGTGGTAATGTGATTCCCACCGATGGCAGATGTCAAAAACTCCCATTGATATGCCTATTGGTTGCCATGCCACCATAATTCGAGACATAGCGAGGACCTGTTTCAAAAGTTAAAACTTTGACTCAATAAGATTCTGATTATCTGACAAAGCACAGGCCACAACAAGTTGTAAAAGAGGCATCCAGTCAGTACCTTGTTTATATCCTGAAATGAATTGATGCCTGTTAATCTGTCTTCCTCAGGGACAAATACTTTGTTTAGAATTATGTCTCCATTTTGAACCATTCTGAGTCCAATTTTGTTTTGAATTTTTGTCGCTTTTAGACCGGGAGCTCCTTTCTTTACAATAAATCTAGAATATACATTCATTGTCAGAAAGAAAGCAAAAATAGATATACCTTGCATTGATCAAAAATAGATATAACTTCATATTGAGACGTACAAGAAGAATAGATGCAGTACCAGCAGTATAATAAGGCCAGGAAGCAAAGATGATTACCCATTTAGTTGGTTCGTATCTGCATTCCTAGCCAAAATGATGAGGACATCTGCAAAAGTGCTGTTACCTATCCAGCGTTTTTGTCCATCTAACTGCCAACCACCAGGTACCTACCAAAATTAAAAAAAAACAACAACATGATAAGGTAGTCTGAAAAGGCCACATCATTGGCATCACTAGAACTATCCAAATTTATCTTAGAAAATCATGCTCCCAAATTAACTAAACCTTGGTTGCTGCAGTCCTAAGGGAGCTTGCATCACTTCCATAATCTGGCTCTGTCAATGCCTGCAGAAAGTAGACAATCCTCTCAAAAAGGTGAAATATCAAATAGCATGCTCAGCCCTCTCAGAGTGGAGTGTTGACAGTATGAGAAATGGTTATAAAATACATTGGACGATGTAACTCACCCAACAACCAATAGTTTTGAACTCGGCAAGAGACGGCAAGTATTTCTGCTTTTGAGCCTCAGATCCACAAAGGGCTACTCTTCAGAAAAAAAAACAATAACTGAAATCCTGAGCATAGGTGTACAAAGTTGTTTGGACGTTATGTATCAAATGTTCTGAGAAATGCTAGATTTACCAATCGTGGACATAGCCAACGAGGAGTGCACTAGAATAAATGTGGAGCAGCTCGCATCGACCCGTGCAACTTCTGCTATCGAAATAGCACTAGCTGTAAGAGAGAGTCCTGGGCACCCATACCCCTGTAAATTTAAAGGAAAAAAAAAATCAATGAAATGATGTGCAGGTGGATAGGCTTTACCTAAAAAAAAAGGCATATTTGTTTGGTTGCTACCTTTATTGTACCACCAGCTAAGCCGAGACTGGCAAGGCTGGGAATGGCATGGAATGGGAACTCAGCCTTCTCCCAGTACTGCAGAGTAAAATGACATCATGTAAGCCTATGACAAGATGAGGCAGTATAAAGGACTTGCAGTGCATTAGCAAGTCAGTTCAAGGGAGAGTAAAATGCAATGGTCGAAAAGGAATATGGATATACTACACCACTACAATATTTCTTTTTTTTTAAAAAAAGATATTTCACTGAAAAGCTACTCCATATTAAATATTTTGAAAGAAAAACAGAAAGATTGCATATGTTGTTTAGTAAATCCGAGTCGAGCGGTTACTCTCTAGCAGCATAATGCCTTTTTATTGATTCTGTCTGGCTACTTTGGTAGCCCAGTCTATGTATATTACAGCTAGTTTTGTCTTCTTAAGGTTAATGAGGAGCAGTTCTCTTGCCATTACTCGTCAATCAAAAAGAAAAACATGGAGAGATTAGTAACTGTCTTTAGCAAGAGCATACCTCAGTCATAATGGGCGGGATTTCCTTTTCCATAATACCCTGGACCTTCTTCCTGAGTGCCTTCTCTTCATCAGTCAGCAAATCATCAAATTGGTAGTAGTCTGAGGCTGCAACAAACAACAGGTCAGCTCAAAGGTAAATAAATGGAAATTGATAACTGACATCCTGCAAATTATGATGCCAGTAGTCACAGATTGTAATATGCAAGTAACACTGCACAATATTATTAAACTAACTGACACGAGCATTTAATTACGCAATTATCCTAGAGAGGAGCTAGAGATTGAAAACTAAACTCTAGTCCTTGCTGACAGCAACAGAAACATTAGAAATCAGGTCCACATCAGTACATCACGTGTGGTTCAATGCAAGTTGCATAGTAACAGTGAGCCGCCCAATTTATTATCCAACCAGATGCACCACTCTTGTCAAAGAGGAAAAGAGGGACAGCTGAAATAGAGTGCCGGATGCCCGCATCTGCCCAAGGTATCCTTTTCAACGCACAGCAAAGAATGCTTCTAGTTACAGGAGTATACAGGTCACAAGAAATCCATATCGTCCTTGAAAGTTACTCTAACTCTGAATGCAACCAAACTCCAGTAAGATTAACCATGGATAAAAGGAGGATCATAAACAAACTCCAGAAAAATTGGACTAAATCAAAATTCGAAGACATGGTTGCAGCGTCTGGGTCCACAGTGGAGCTCTGCTCATTGGCAACCAAACAAGCAACAGAAAGGCTCGAGAGCATTACTGTACTGCAAAGGGATGAACGGAACCATGGATCCTCCGCTCTGAAAATGGCCAGGCAGACACCCTTGTCGAATGAAAAATAGAAGGAAAGAAGAATTTGCCGCTTACGCCATCACAATCGATTCGCCGCTTCCGCAATCATCCTGATTCGATCGAACAATTCTGGCCTCTCCAGTTCGAACGAATATAGCCAAACTACTACTAGTGGTACAGAAACCGCGAGAGCGGATGCAGCATGACATGAGTGAGAAGGAGATTAGATATCTCACCGGCGGGCGGGAAGAGCGATGCCGGCGTGGCCTGCGGGAACGCGAGCGCCACGTCCAGCGCCGGCAGCCCGACCTTGCCGCCGTCCCCGGCACCGGCGCTCCCTGCAGCAGCTAAAGGGAACCGGTCAAGTCAGCCACGGTGAAATAATAGCCCACCACCACCCCCGACCCATCCCCCGGACGGACGCCGCCGTCTGAGAACTCACCTCCTAAGCTGGCCATCGCTCGCAGCGTTCGATGGCGCTTAACTTCCCCTCGTGGATCCGGCACCGGCTTCCGGCGAGCTCGCCGCCCGATCAACGGAGCTGTTTAGCAGTAGGTGGAGTAAGCGGAGGGAGAGGAGACGAGGCGACGGCAGAGCGGCACGATCCGAAACGAAACACGATTTGGTGGGTTGGTGTGGGGACTGGGGAGAGCCTTTTACGTGCGGGAACAGAAGTTGTCCTCGGACCCACCTGTCATAGGAGGAGGGTTGCGCAGCAGTGACGTCGCCACGTCGGGGTGGTCGGTGGATTGGATAGGGGGCGCGCCGCCCCACCAGATGGCGACCCGGAGCTCGAGTTCCCCACGGCGCCGGATGCGATGGGCCCACCACATGTGCGAGTTCTACTGTAACGGTGGGGTGGGCCCCGCGTGGCGGTGTGGGTCAGAAGCGCAGAGCACGAGAGGGCAGGCGCCTGTCGTAGTGGCGCGTCGTCGCGTTTGCGACTTTGGGGGGTGGCGTGTCCGTTCGGATGGGCGATGGCCACGGAACGTTACGAAGCGCACCGCAGCACGCAGGCGTGCGCACCATGTTGGTGTGGTGACTCGTGAGTCGTGACACGTCATGGACAGATCGGGCAGCTTTTCTTCAAGCACCCTGTTCGTTTCGCTGGTTTATTGTGACTAAAAGTACTGTTCGCTGGTTTGTTGTGAGAAAAAAACACTGCTGGATGGTTGCTGATTCTGCTGATCCAGCGAAACGAACAGGGTGAAGGCTCCTTTGGAACAAATGGATTTCACATGAATTGTTGCACAGAAATTTCACAGGATTGAGTTTATTTTTTACCTGCAAAAGAAGCTAATGTTTTCCTTTAATTGATTCACTGCAGTTGTTTATTTTTCTAGTGCCCACCCGAGCTCCCGTAACCGGTAACCGCCCCCTGCAATGCTAAGGCTATGCGCACTTATGGACCTCTATATCCATCGTCTATATGTCCTAGTCAGCAAGATTCTCTCCTCTATACTCAATTTTTCCGTACTCATTCATCCTCTATATTATCCTCTATCCACTCTATCCACTGTAGGACACAGGCACTTTATCTAAATATATTTATATCTGATCTAGTTTTGAAGGATTTATTGAGACGAATTTAATAGTGCAATCGAAATTTAATTTGGATTTTTGGTTCACTGCAGTTGTTTATTTTTCTAGTGCCCACCCGAGCTCCCGTAACGGGTAACCGCCCCATACGATGCTAATATATTTTACCGGTAGTTGTAGTTGTCAGGGGCCGGAAGGAGCTGCGGGTGGGCAAGGCTGGTAAATTCCTTGTTTTTCTTTTTTTCGTTTAATATAAAATACGGCAAGCCTTTTGCCATTCTTTCTAAAAAAAATCATTTTTCATAGAAAAAACATCCACCGTTCCAGAGAGGCCTTAAGTTTTGACATGTTTTTTAATCAAAATAGATCGGTTCAATGAATAATGCTTCTTTCATTTTCTAATAGGAAACGCTCCAACCTAAGTGGCAGACGCTCCCGAAAATATCGAACAGACTCAAGTTTATCTCAACCACTCATTTTCTACGTTAATCATTGACGTCTTCCTCACCCGAGCTTGCTGGTTACCGCAGTTTTCCAACAAGTAGGCCATGGCCGCTAGCGACACTATGTTTAAGTTTTTCAGACATGTTGCAAGCCTATATTTCAAGTGTTTCAGATATATGTTTCAAATGTTTCATACGGATGTTACAAAAGTAAATCGGGATGTCGTAATGGTTATACATATACGTATGTTGCAAGCGTATGTTCCCAATGTTTTATTTGTGTTGCAAGCGTCTGTTCCCAATGTTTCATCTGTTTTTTAGACGTATGCTGCAAGTGTGTTTATTTGAATGTTGCATATGTTTTGCACATATGTTGCAAGTGTTTTATCTGGAAGTTGCGTATGTTTGCAATGATTTTCAAGTATTTTTCAGGTGTTTTTGCAAGTGTTTCGGACATATGTTGCAAGTGTTTCAGATATTTCTGACGTATATTGTCTGTGTTTCATCTGAATGTTGCAAAAAGTAGATCAAGAATGTTGCACATGTTGCAATGGCTATACACGTATGTTTTCAAGTATTTCGAACGTATGTTCCAAATATATCAGCTGTTTCAGACGTATGTTATAAGTGTTTTATCTAGATGTTATATATGTTGCAGGGGCTATATACATATGTTGCAAACTATGTTCCAAACAATGTTTTTCTAAACGCTAAACGGTAAACAGTCGGTCACCTACCGTTTAGCCATTATTCGGGTAAAACAGTCTATTAAACGGGCTAAATGGCTAACTAAACGGGTGAAATAGATGATTAAACGGAAACAGCGTACCACTGTGTAGCATTTACACCGTGTTTAAATGGGCTAAGCGACTGTTTAGGTAAACATGAGTTCCAAATGTTTTATCTGTTTTAGATAGTTGCAGCAAGTTCTTCAAGTTGCAAGTGTTTCATAAGCAGACACCGGAAGCGGGCGCAGGCGGAGGCAGTCCCAACGTGCACGCGAGAACAAGGGAGGCACAGGCGGTCCCCATGGAGCAGCGGCGGGGGAGGGGGGTAGGCGCAGCAACAAGCGCGAGCAAGCAGGCGAACTAACATATGGGCAGGCGGGCCAGCAGCGCATGTAGTAGGCGAGCAAACACAGCGGACGTCCATCCAGGCGTTAGCAGTACAATTTCCTAAGAAGTTTTTCTTCATTTGACCTAGAGCGAAGTAGATAATGGTATGAAAATGGAGTGGAATCGAAGCAGAGATAGATTTAAATAATCAAGTAAATATATAATTATAAAGCATTAGGGCATGTTCAGATGGCCACAACTAATAACTAATCCTATTAGCTCGTACATATAGACTAACAGACTAACAACTAATCTACCTATTTGGATCTCAAGGACTAAAAATTAGTCAACTAGTTATGATCCAAACAACACTTGCTTGTCAAGAATTAGACTCCATTTGGTTGGGCTTCTAAACCTGCTTTTGTTTCTTGAAAAGTCAAAAGCCAATCAAAGGGGTATAACTCCACCCCTACTTTTCGGTGAAACCTGCTTGTGGTAGTACATTTCACAACAGGGTGAGAGGTGCCTCCACTGTTCCACCGGCCGTGGAATTGTTGAAGTCTCTAATTTACTCACCTACCACTGGTTATGAATATATTGTTTCATTTTTTTCACTTCTTTTCCTCGTTCGATAGATATTGCAGGCAAGCGTGAGCTCCGCTACCGCCGGAGGACGCAGGGTGGTGGCGGGCAAGCGCATGCTTGTTGGGTGCAAGGAGTCGGAGCGGCGCCACCTCTTTCGCTGAGAGGAAGAAGGAAGAGGCTTTTCTTGTTACTTGATAGTGAGAGAGAGGGAGAGTTGAGTGGGGAGGGCTACGGATGACATGTGGGGTCCGCTTGTAAGTGAGAGAAGCTGATAATAGTTTTTTTTAAACCACTGCTATTCCACCAAATGGTTTTCAATTTTCTTACAGCTCACAATTCACAACAACTTTTTCAAAAGCCATAGCTCAAACAAATATGCCCTTATAGTTCAATAAAAAGACAATAGTAAGGAAGAAACAATAATAATCTTGCATTACATTGCATTGCATATTAAGGCAATCATACTGACAATAGTAACACTTAGCAAGCTATCCACACTCATAAATGGTAATTTAGTAGCCAATAAACAATAATAGCCAAAACATTTTCGATTCAAAATTTTGAATATAAAACAACCACATCATAAAATAAGAGTTCTTAATTAACAAACCTTTTTTCAATCTAAACTCCTTTGTGTGTGCTACCTCCGTCCCCAAGAAAATGCAATTCTCGTCTTTCGAGAAGTCAAACAGTTTGAACTTTGATTAATTTATTTAAAAAAGTATTAATATTCATGATACAAAATAAGTATCATTAGATTAATTATAGAATATATTTTCATAATAAATTCGTTTGAAGACATAAGTACTAATACTGATTACTATAAACTTGTTCAAATTTGAGCTAGATTGATCGGTACAGATTCTATAATTATATTCTTTTGCGGATTGAGGGTGTAATATACAGGGACACAAGTTATCAAATATCCTACTTTAATAAACATTAGATAATTCATATAGAACATGCAAATAATCTATATCCGTTCCGATTTTTGCTGATTCCTGCTCCCGCCATTCCAAATTATAAGGTATTCTAAGAACCTTGGAGAGTCAAAGCATCTTAAGTTTGATCAAAATTATAGAGAAAATTACAAAAAATTATAACATCAAATAAGTATACTATAAAAATATAATTAATGAAGAATCTAATGATATTTAATTGGTGTTATAAATATTATTATCTTATCATATAAATTTGGTCAAACTTAAGATCTTTTAACTTGTCGGTACCAATAGTATAGGGGTACCCACATTTAACGATAATAAAAACTAAAACGACTAAGCCACGACAAAACACAGCCTACTTCAGAACGCGCGACAGGTCCGCCTCGTACGAGGCTGGCTCGACGGAATGCCTCGACCGCATCCCGTCTCCGACTCGTACGAGGCCCCCTCGACGGGAGCCCTCGACCGCGCTCCGACCCGCACGAGGCTCGATCGCCCACCAGGAGCACTCCGACTCGCGTGAGCCCGGGTCGAGGCGCTCGACCCCCTCTCTTTACCTACCCTAGGACAAAAGCCTTAGCATTTAATGCAATTACCTACTACCACCTACCGGCATGGCTGCGCGCGTGGTCGACGTGGGAACAATACCAGTGTCAGTTCTCACTGTTTCACCACCCATCCCGTGATGGGAGGTGAAAAACGTCACTGTATCCACCTTACCGCACACTGTGCATCACTAGTCACCCTTGAGGAAGGATACGACAAAGTCCGTACACCGCGATTCTAGGGATTCGGACTTATCCGACCAGCCTCGATCCGGCCTCGACCCGGCCTCGACCTGGCCTCGACACCTAATGCGACGTAACAGGAAAAGAAGGACGGTATGGCGCAGAGCTCCGGGTCATTTCAGCGTCTCGTCCCCTGTAACGCCATGGAGTCCAGGGATGGCCTCCCATTTCTAGGACACGTCGCTACAGTCACCTCGACAGTGATCGACAAAACATCATCTCAATACACCCGTTGCCCCGGCTTCCTCTCGTCCTATAAAAGGGTAGGCCAGGGCTCTGGAGAGGACGACGGATAACAAGCCAAGCACCAGATAGCGATCAACATCACAAGCAATTATCTTGTATTTCTCTTTCCTCTTTTGAGACCTGGGCTCATCACCCTCTCTCGCAAGCTTGTAACCCCTACTCAAGCACCTCGGTGCAGGGAAATACAACATCTCCTCTCTCCCGCTGGACGTAGGGCCTTCTTTTGCCCGAACCAGGATAAATCCCCGTGTGTTCTCCTTGCATCACCATCCAGGAAAGGGACACGCAGCATTTACTCGTTGGTCTAGGACCCCCTCGGGTCCGAACACCGACATAACTCTTCAAAATTCTTGAAATACCTTATAATTTGGAACAGAGCGAGTATATGCTACGTTGCATCCCAGGTCCACGGGAGAGCATAGCAGGCTAGCAGCACCCAACAAGTCTGAGGTCACGCACGAGGAAGAGGAAGACAGCGGTGGATGGAAAGGACCGACTTGCTCGCCCATGGGCCACGGGGTCTTGCTCAGCCTATGTGCGCCAGCAGAGTAGCAGCGCGCGCTCGTCTAAATTAATAGCGATGCGTGTACCCGCAGACTGAGCAGTACACGTACATATTCTGACAGACTTTCTTCTGTCTTTCTCATGTCTAGCTTTTCACTGTTCACTTTTCACTGCCCACTTTTCACTTTCTACTGTCCAGTTTTTCTCCCGTCTAAATTCTAGGAGCTATTTTTTCTCTTTTGGGATAGCGGGTTCGTGGGAGATGAAAAGGGCGGGGAGATGGTTTGACATCCATATGGAAGTGGAAGTACTATTTTTAAAATTTCATATATCTTATGTTCCATAATACTTTATATAGGATTGATAATTCAACTGATACAGAAAAATTAAAATTGGTTATCGTAAAAAAAACTAGGAAAAAAGTACATCTTATTTGTCAACATACAAATAGCTAATATAAAGCACGTGTGGCTTTCGTTTTCTTCAATACCAAAATAGTTGTCATTAATATCTAAAAAAACAATACAAGGTAAACAAATTAAAAATTGCATGAAATTATATAAACTTCGTACTAAGTTCAAAATTTTGTACCATAAGATTCAAAAATTTGAACTACCACATTATAAAACTTTGCACTGCTAGGTTTAAAACTTTGAAATTTATAAAAATTTGAAATTTAATATTGCAAACTTTATATTTCTAGCTACAAAACATTGAACTATGACATTTTAAAATTTATGCTGCCATATTTAAAACTTTACACTAAGAATTTATAAATTTTCAACTATGACACAACAAACTTTGTACTGCTAAATTCAAAACTTTACATTTAAAATTCATAAACTTTAAACCATCACATTATAAACCTTGTAATGCTAGATTAAAAACTTTGAACTATCACATTACAAACTTTGTGATGAGGTTCAAAAATTTTACAATCATAATTTATAAACTTTAAATTATCACCTTACAAACTTTATAATGCTATGTTCAAAACTGTACACTCAAGATTTATAAATTTTTGAACTATGATATTACAAACTTTATACTGCTAGGCTCAAAACTTTGAACTATCATATTATAAACTTTATGCTGCTAGATTCAGAAATTTACATTTAGAGTTTATAAACTTTAAACTCTGACATTACAAACTTTACAGTGGTAAGTTCAAAACTTTAAACTAACACATTATAAATTTTTGTTCTAATGCAAGGTTCAAAACTTTGTAATTCTAAAATTTACATTTTAAATTCAGGAACTTTATACTAGCATCTTTAAAAACTTTATACTTTAAGAATTAAAAATTTATATTTCAAACTTTATTTTTAAAATTGAGGAACTTTATACTAGCACATTTAAAATTTTGTATTTCAAACTTAAAAACTCTGTAATTTTAAACTTTATATTAGCATATTTAAAAATTTGTAATTCAAAGATTTCAAAACTTTATAATTTAAAACTTTATTTTATACTGACTCATTTGAAACTTTGTACTAAGATGCTATGAACTTTATACACCTAAAATGAAACTCTCTAATTTAAAACTTTACACCAAATTTTTGAAAACTTTTTACTACCACATTCGAAACTTTGTATACCTGAGTGCAAAACTTTATGAACATGTAAGTTATCTCGAAACATATTCAACATGGGTTTAGTTTTATAGTTCTCGTTGTAATGAACGTACTGGTGCAAACGGAATTACAATAGATGCTTCACAAGAAAGTTATCATATTTTAAAGTTTGCATACCATTTGTAAATAAAAAACAGCTCTGACACAGAACCCACGTGACCCTCTCCCTTTACACGCTCATTGCTCGGTCCTTGCTTCCGCTTGCGCCACGCGTCCGCACTTTCCACTATCCACTTTCTACGCTCGTTACTCGTCTCTGTTTTTCTTGCGCCACGCGTCCACGCGCTGGTACATGGCGCAGCGCACGCGCTGCCGAATAGTGATTAGGCATGGGCCATGGCGAGCTCGTACGTACGGTCTCGTGGACTTTGATGGGCCACTCGACTGACTGGGGATGCCGTGGCTCTTGGGCATCGACCACTCCACATGCGCTGCGTTGTTTGTTTGCTAAATGAAGCAATAAACTTTTCCTTGCAATTAGTTACTAAAAAATAATATTTTAGTTTTGTCCTAAGTCAATTCTCACCCTTGCAATTAGGAGAAATTGACATGCATGGTACCCACAAAGTTTGTAGGCAAATACTCAGTGTCGGAGGTAGTAGCAAATTTTAGGAGGAGCCAATTTACCTTATAAAGATCAATGTATACACAAATACTATATCAATCAGTCACTAATCGCAAATTTGATGTTAATTACTACCTCAAAAACCCGACAATAAATATAAAGTAGACTCCATTAAGTATAAATTATCATTTATAAATACTCACTTCTAGTATACTGTATCGACTATATAGGAAATAGTGCTACAGATTAGTATTAAATTAAAATTGAAAGAAAAATTGAAATTGAACATTAACTACTAGCCTATGAGTACTACTTAGGCCATGTTTAGTTCCCAAAAATTTTCAAGATTTTTCGTCACATCGAATGTTTGAACACATGCATAGAACATTAAATGTAGACGAAAATAAAACTAATTACACGGTTTGGTAGAAAACCACGAGACGAATCTTTTGAGCCTAATTAGTCTATGATTAGACACTAATTATCAAATACAAACGAAAGTGCTACAGTATCAAGGCTAAAAATTTTTGCGAACTAAATACACTCTTGGGCTGTGGCAAGGGGCGTCAAGGCCCAGGTTGGCCTAGCCTGAGCTCCGCCAGTGCAAATACTTACCAAATAGACGCATAAAATTATCCTAGGGTGTGTTTAGTTGGTGAAAAATGGGTGAAAAATTATTGTAGCATTTTTTGTTTTTATTGACAAATATTATCCAACCATAAAGTAACTAGGCTCAAAAAATTCGTCTCGCAAAAACCAGACAAACTTAGCAATTAGTTATTTTTTTTACCTATATTTAATACTCTATGCATGTGTCAAATATTTGATGTGATGGGTGGAAGAGAAAATATTTTGAGTTTGCATAGGAAGTGAACGGGCCCTATTATTACACTTCCAGCGATGAATTCAACGCATCAACTCAAGTAGATAAATAAGGTAACGAGAAGTTTCACTTCACATGCGTGATTTCGCGATTTTTTTTTATTTTTAGCCCAAATTTGAAACAAATTTTAAATTTAACCCTTGTTTCAAAATTTTTTTAAATCTAACCCGTTTGGCCCCGCCACCATGCATGGCGGGGCAAATGCACTGAATCCCGCCATGCATGGTGGCGGGGTACACTTCCGAGGTGGCAGGGTGACGTGGCGCCACCCGGGGCGTACCCCGCCATGATGGGTGGCGGGGTACGCCTAACCCGCCACCCATCATGGCGGGGTGTACCCCGCCACCCGTCATGGCGGGGCGCGGCGTAAATATAAGCCGCGCCCCGCCCGTCCGCCCGCTCGGCTGTCACTTGCCTCCGCCGCCTCCGCCGTCCCCGTGCCTTGTCGCCGCCGCCGGAGGAGCTCCCCCGCGCCCCGGTGAAAGTCCTATGTTTGGTGTTGGTAATTAGTGACAATGCCTAAGTACTAATCCTATGCCTAAGTTGTGTGTAGCATATGAGGACTAGTACATTCCAAGGTTGGTGGCAAGATGGACATGGTGATCATGATGGCCACACTTGGATTTAGACGCAACCCTACGTGATCAAGGCAAAGGTATATGCTTAAGGGTTGTGTTTTAGTAACCAAGACACCTAGTGGGTGTGGTTACATTATAGGATAGATAGCCGTACTATAAAGAGGGGAATGACGCAGCTATTGAACTCCTAGGTGCCTCTAGGTGTGCATTTCATGATCATATGCATTTGGATAGAACTAATAACGCCTCGAAAAATGATTGTGAAAATGCTAACACACTCACACTTGACGAGATCACATGGTGGTGTTAGCACATTTGCGATGGCGTTGGAGTTTAAGCGGTAGAGAGGGTTTGGGGTCCTCTCTCCCTCCCGCCGAGCGTGCGAGCGCGGGATTCAGGCGATTTCGGGGAAATGAAATGCCTATTTTCCACTACACCGGAAGTCGGAAATCAAACGAAAATCAAACGGAGGCGAACGGAGGTCACAGTGGTGACCGGACGCTGCACCGGACGCTGCACCGGACGCGGTCACTGTTTGACCGGACGCGTCCGGTCAGCGTTCAGCGTCTGCGCGTTTTTCAGTTGGTTGATCGGACGCGCAGCGCGTCCGGTCACAGGCGACCGGACGCGTCCGGTCGTCCAGGGAGCTTACTGGACTCCGACCGGACGCGGGCACTGTGGCGTCCGGTCAGTTCTTCAGCGCGTCCGGTCGATGGTTCGTTTTGCGCGACTCAGTGTTGACCGGCGCGTCCGGTCAGTCACGGGACCGGCGCGTCCGGTCGTGACCAGCGCGTCCGGTCGTTGCGACCGACGCGTCCGGTCGGCGTTTCAATAACTAGCCGTTACGCGACCGGAGCGTCCGGTCAGTTGGACCAGCGCGTCCGGTCAGCGCGATTTCAGCTGGATCTCGTTCCTAACGGCTATATTCGAAGGGGTACGTCTATAAATACTCGTTGGCCAGCTCAAGGCTCTTACTCTTGGACATTTGACATACTTGTGAGCACTTTGAGCTAAGCAACTCCCCTCCCACTCATCTCTCTTGCTTCTTTGCATATTCGAAGTGAGATTGAGTGATCCAAGTGCATTTGCATTGTGAGATTGCATCTAGTTGGCACTTGGTGGTTGATTTGCTGCGGGATTCTTATTTCTCTTGGTGGTTGCCGCCACCTAGACGGCTTGGAGCAGCTTGGAGGCGTTGGCAAGAGTTGGTGATTGTTCTTGGCCACCTCCGGTGATTGTGAGGGGTTTGTGCCTACCTCGGCGGAGCGCCATAGGCAACATTAGTGGATTGCTCGTGTCATTTGCAACCTTTTGCCATTTGGTAGGTTCTTGTGGCGCCTTTTGAGAGGCTCGGTGTGAGACCGATTAGCCACCGAACCACGTGGTGAAAAGGGACACAACGGGGACTAGCGTGCCGGCAAGCACGTGAACCTCGGGATAAATCTTCGTGTCATCACTTTCATATTGTGATTGATTGATCCCGGTGTTCGGTTGTCTTGGTTTTCGTTGTTGATCATATTGGTTGGCTCAATACTTCGCCCCTCGGTGATACCCTCCTAACTCTCACTTATGTTACTTTCTTAGTTATCCTTGCTAGCTAGTTAGCTTTGCTTAAGTAGCTCTTTTGTGTAGCTTGCTAGTTGTAGTGGTAGTTACCTCCTCGGTTTGACTTGTGCGGTTGAGTGCAAATATACTAGAATTGTGAATTGGATAGGTGGCTTGCAAACACCCCGTAGGCTAAGCAAAACTCGCATCTCGCTATTTGTTGTATTGATAAACTTGTTTAGTTTATCATTGTAGAAAATTTTAAAAGGCTATTCACCCCCCCTCTAGCCATCAAGACCTTTCAAGTGGTATCAGAGCCGTGGTCACCGTTTGTAAGGCTTAACAACCTCGGTGTAAGATGGCTCAAGTTGTGTTCAACCATGTCGGGGGCAAGCCTCCATTCTTTGATGGTGTCTCATCTTTTGATCATTGGAAAAGAAAGATGAAGCAATATCTTGGCTCTATCAATGAGAAGGTTTGGGAGGTTACACATCATGATTATGCAATCATTGATCCCGACAACCTCACCAACAATGACCGCATCAACAACCAATGCAACACTATGGCTCTCAACACTCTCTACAATGGGATTGATGCAAAGGTCTTTGAGCAAATCAAGGATCTTGAGATGGCAAGTGAAGTGTGGACAAGATTAGAGGAAACATATGAGGGCACTTCAACGGTAAAGAGTGCCAAGCTCTATATGCTCAAGGATAAGTTTGCAAGCTTCAAGATGAAGGATGATGAGTCTATACCGGAGATGTTCTATAGGCTCCAAGTCATTGTCAATGATCTCAAGGGGCTTGGAGAGAAGGTTGAGGACAAGGACTTCTCACATAAGTTCTTGATGAACTTACCTAAGAAGTTTGCTATCTTGAGGAAGATGATCCAAAGAGAGGGTTTGGATAAGGTAACTCCAAACCAAGTGCTTGGAGATGTCATGACCGATGCTCAATATGATGATGATGAAGATGAAGATGAGAAGAAGGAGATCAAGGTCAAGCAAGAGAAGCCCATTGCATTCAAGGCCTCAACTTCTAAGGGCAAGAGCAAGGTGGAGAGCGATGATGATGATCCATTCGATGATGAGACCATGGCCCTCCTAGTGCACAAGATGGGGAGGTTTATGAAGAAGAAAGGATATGGTGCAAGGAAGAGAAGGGACTTCATGAAGGCAAAGGAGGTGCTTTGCTACAATTGCAATAGCCCCGATCATGTAGTGGCAAAGTGTCCCTATGAAGACAAAAGATATCATGATGGGGAGTTGAAGTTGAAGAAGAACAAGAAGGATAAGAAGGAGAAGAAAGAGAAGAAGAGCTTCACTATCAACAAGAAGAAGAAGGGTGGTGGCTATGTGGTCACTTGGGATAGTGATAACTCCGATAGTGGTGATGATAGCTCTAGTGATGATGAGAGGACCACTCGGCGAGCCATTGCAAGCATCGCCCTCTCCAACAAGCCATCCATCTTCGACACTACATCGACATGCCTTATGGCCAAGCCTACCAAGGTAAAATATGATGATAGTGATGATGATTCTTGTGCTAGTGATGGTTGTAGGAGTGATGATGAGGAGGATGAGGACTACTCCAAGGATGATCTATTAGGCATAATAGATCAAATGAGCAAGGGCTACAAGAGGACAACCAAGAAGTGCAAAATCTTGGAGCAAGAGCTCATTGCCAAGAGCAATGAAAATGATGCCTTGATGGAAGAGCTTGTTGCTCTCAAAAAGAGTAAGGAGTGCAAAGGAATTGAACAAGAGCTTAAAGCTCTTAGGAAATCTTTTGATGAGCTAGAGGCCTCTCGTGAGTGTCTAAAGGAAGACCACGAGGACCTTGAAGTTGCTCACACTAGGCTTAAGGAAGTCCACTCCTCTCTACTTGAGCTCATCAAGGAGAAGGACCTCAAGTTGGAGAAGCTCATGAAGGAAGCTAAGGAGGAGCAAGTGATTGCCACTTGTTGTTTGTCCTACTAATGCTTCATGTAGCTCATCATTATCCACCACAACCAACTCTATCTCTACTACTAGTGATTCATCACTTGTGGTTGAAAATAAGACTCTCAAGAGAGAAGTGGATGATCTCACCCGCGCATTAGGCAATGCCTATGGTGGGGATGCCCGCTTGCTAAAATGCTTGGGTAGTCAAAGGTTCTCTCTTAACAAAGAGGGTTTGGGCTATACTCCCAAGAAGGGCAAGGCGGCCTTTGCTACTCCAAAGTCTCGCTTTGTGAAGAGCAATGGTCGTTATTGCAATAGATGCAAGCAAGTTGGGCATCTAGAGATTAATTGTAATAAAATGAACAAGAACAACAACAAGTTTCATGCTAAAATAGATTACATTCCTTTTGATTCTTGTTATGTGCTTACCAAGGGTGAGAAAGGTGTGCATGCTAGGTTTGTTGGTACACCAATTGTGGGTCCAAAGAAGAAGGCCATTTGGGTACCAAAGAACTTAGTTACTAACCTCCAAGGACCCAAACAAGTATGGGTACCTAAGAAACATTAATTTATTTTGTAGGTAAATTACAAGGCCGGAGGAAGGCATTGGGTGCTTGATAGTGGGTGCTCTCAACATATGACCGGTGATTCAAGAATGTTCAACTCTCTCAAATCAAATGATAGTGGCATTGATAGTATCACATTTCGTGACAATAGTAAGGGTGATGTGAAGGCTCTTGGAAGGATTGCAATCTCAAATGATCATAGCATTTCCAATGTGCTTCTAGTTGAAAAGTTGAACTTCAATCTTCTCTCGGTTGCTCAATTGTGTGATCTTGGTTTCAAGTGCATATTTGGTGTTGATGATGTGGAAATAGTTAGTGTTGATGGCTCCAATTTGATCTTCAAGGGCTTTAGATATGAGAATCTATACTTGGTTGATTTCAATGCTAGTGACACTCAACTTTCAACATGCTTGCTCACCAAATCAAGTGTGGGTTGGTTATGGCATAGAAGACTTGGTCATGTTGGCATGAAGCAATTGAACAAGTTAGTGAAGCATGACTTAGTTAGAGGCTTGAAGGATGTCACATTTGAGAAGGATAAGCTATGTAGTGCATGTCAAGCCGGAAAGCAAGTGGGCAACACTCATCCATTGAAGAGCATTATGAGTACTTCCAAGGCATTTGAGTTGTTGCACATGGATTTATTTGGGCCAACTACATACACAAGCATTGGTGGAAACAAGTATGGCTTTGTGATTGTGGATGATTTCACTAGATATACATGGGTATTCTTTCTTATGGACAAGAGTGATGTATTTGACATATTCAAGAAGTTCATCAAGAGAGTACAAAATGAGTTTGAGACCACAATCAAGAAAGTGAGAAGTGACAATGGAAGTGAGTTTAGAAATATAAGAATTGATGAGCTATGTGAGGAGCTTGGAATCAAGCATCAATTCTCGGCCAAGTATACACCTCAATCTAATGGCCTAGTTGAGAGAAAGAATAGAACTTTGATTGATATGGCAAGATCAATGTTAAATGAGTATAATGTGAGTCATTCATTTTGGGCCGAAGCAATCAACACGGCTTGCTTCTATAGCAATCGCCTCTATTGCCACAAGTTCTTAGAGAAGACACCATATGAGATCTTAAATGGAAGAAAGCCAAACATTGCATACTTTCGGGTATTTGGTTGCAAATGCTACATCTTGAAGAAGGGCACTAGATTGAGCAAGTTTGAGAAGAAATGTGATGAAGGATTCTTACTTGGTTACTCCACTACTAGCAAAGCTTATAGAGTTTGGAATTTGGCTAGTGGTTTACTTGAAGAAGTTCATGATGTTGAATTTGATGAAACAAATGGCTCTCAAGATGAGGAAAATAACTTGGATGATGTGAGAGGAACTCAATTGACCAATGCTATGAAAGAAATGGATATTGGTGATATTAGGCCAAAGCAAGTGATTGATGTGGATGACAACAAAGATCAAGTGCTCCAAAGTCCAATTACACAAGCTAGTGGGTCTCTAATGCAAAATCAAGCTAGTACATCATCTCAAGTGCAACAAGATCAACAAGTGGCTAGTTCATCATCTCCAACTCATGATCAACATCAACATCCAAGCAATCAAGTGCAAGTGCTTCAACCAACCAACATTGCTAGAGACCATCCATTAGATTCCATCATTGGTGACATACAAAGGGGAGTTCAAACTAGATCAAGATTGGCATCATTTTGTGCTCACTCTTCTTTTGTGTCAATGGAAGAACCCAAGGACATTGATAAAGCATTGAGAGATCCGGATTGGGTAAATGCAATGCATGAAGAGCTCAACAACTTCAAGAGAAATGAAGTATGGAAACTAGTTGAGAGGCCTAAGAATCATAATGTCATTGGAACAAGATGGGTCTTTCGCAACAAGCAAGATCAAGATGGGATAGTAGTAAGGAACAAAGCAAGACTAGTGGCTCAAGGTTACACACAAATAGAGGGTCTTGACTTTGGTGAAACTTATGCCCCGGTTGCAAGATTAGAAGCAATTAGGATCTTACTTGTCTATGCTTGTGCTCATAATATCAAGCTATATCAAATGGATGTGAAGAGTGCATTTCTCAATGGGTACATCCAAGAGGAGGTGTATGTGGAGCAACCTCCCGGTTTTGAAGATAATAAGAAACCCAATCATGTCTACAAATTGAGAAAAGCCTTGTATGGATTGAAGCAAGCACCTAGAGCATGGTATGAAAGATTGAGGGACTTCTTGCTAACCAAAGGATTTGTCATGGGCAAAGTGGATACCACTCTCTTTACCAAGAAGATTGGAAAAGACTTGTTTGTATTGCAAATATATGTTGATGATATCATCTTCGGTTCAACCAATCAAGATCATTGTGATGAGTTTGGGAAAATGATGGCAAAGGAATTTGAAATGTCAATGATCGGTGAACTTAGTTTCTTTCTTGGACTTCAAATCAAACAAATGAAGGAAGGAACATTTGTGAGCCAAACCAAGTACATCAAAGATATGCTCAAGAAGTTTGGCATGGAAGATGCAAAGAGCATTACAACTCCAATGGGCACTAGTGGAAGTTTGGATAGTGACAAGAGTGGCAACATGGTGGATCAAAAGCTTTATAGATCAATGATTGGTAGCCTACTCTATGTGACGGCATCAAGACCCGATGTGATGTTTAGTGTATGCATGTGTGCAAGATTTCAAGCCTCACCAAGAGAAAGTCATTTGAAGGCAACAAAGAGAATATTGAGGTATTTGAAGCATACACAAGATGTTGGATTATGGTATCCCAAAGGTGCAAGCTTTGAGCTAGTTGGATATTCGGATTTCGACTATGCCGGTGACAAAGTGGAGAGAAAGAGCACCTCCGGGACTTGTCAATTGTTGGGAAGATCACTTGTCTCATGGTCATCCAAGAAGCAAAATAGTATTGCACTATCTACCGCCGAAGCCGAATACATCGCCGCGGGTAGTTGTTGTGCACAAATCTTATGGATGAAGGCAACATTGAAGGATTTTGGAATCAATTTCAAGAATGTGCCATTGCTATGTGACAATGAAAGTGCTGTGAAGCTAACCAACAATCCGGTTCAACATCAAAGAACAAAGCATATTGATGTTCGTCATCATTTTATTAGAGATCATCAACAAAAGGGTGACATTGCTATTGAGAGTGTGGGCACCGAAGATCAATTAGCCGATCTATTCACCAAGCCACTTGATGAGAAGAGATTTCACAAGCTAAAGAATGAGTTGAACATACTTGACTTCTCCAACATGAGTTGATGCACCCCATATATGACATGCCTCTCCTTCGAGCCCCAAGGTACAATTGGTTGACATATCATACATTCTATGCTAAGGACTTGTTTAGTGCATCTAGTCATAATTTACATGTTCTAGGCTCATTCATGAAAATCAAATGACTTTGAAGTTTATATGGTGCCACTATTGTTTCCATTTCTTGTATGATCTAGTGGTAGCATATAACTTGTTTGAGCGCTTGTGATCCTAAGTGTTTAATCTAGAAAACTTGTCTAAATATTTGCTTCGACATGGTGCATGATAACCCTTCTAGTGAGGTGTGAAGAAGCTTGCCCTTGGATCAAACCGAAGCATTTTATTTATGCAAGCAATCTAGGTTGAATCACAAACTTGATCCTCACCCCATAATTCAACATGATAATCTATCTAAAATTGGTCCCTTGTGGTCATTGGTGCCAAAGGGGGAGAAAAATATTGTTCACAAAGATAGAACTCAAAGGGGGAGAAGCACAAAGGGGGAGAAAAAAATGTTGTTCACAAAGTGAGAGAATTGATAAAAGAAGGTGATCAACTAAAATTTTGAGCACACAAGTAGGGGGAGCAAGCTCTTAAACATGAATGTTGCATTTCCATGTGCACTTCATATGTATGATGCATAGTTATGCATTTCTTTTTCTCCAATACTTTGCTTGTGTGGTGACTTGCTAGTATACAATTGAATGGTGTATTGAAGTACTAGCATGAATAGGAAGTAGTTAGATTTCTCTTGCTTCATGTTTTTTTTCAAAGCGGTACTAGAGCCTTGCTTATAATATTGATCTCACGAGGTTTCTAGTTATGTTTGTGCTTTTCCAAGTGGCATCTAACTACACAAGGTGCTAAGATGGTGTTTATCGCTACTCCGATGGTATCACGCTTCAAAGGTCTATAATCTAAAACACTTAGCACCTATTGGTAGTCAATGCTCCTAATCTTTCCTATCTAACATGTATGCTTCCAAAATCCAAACATATAGCATACATGTAGGGGGAGCCATTGCTATCAATTTGAATTCATGATCACATGTCCATAATTCTTACAAATGGTAATATACTTGGACAATGCGACATGGGTTCAATCAAAATTTTTATCATAATATCTTTGTGAAAGGGTTGTCACCAATTACCAACAAGGGGGAGATTGAAAGTCCTATGTTTGGTGTTGGTAATTAGTGACAATGCCTAAGTACTAATCCTATGCCTAAGTTGTGTGTAGCATATGAGGACTAGTACATTCCAAGGTTGGTGGCAAGATGGACATGGTGATCATGATGGCCACACTTGGATTTGGACGCAACCCTACGTGATCAAGGCAAAGGTATATGCTTAAGGGTTGTGTTTTAGTAACCAAGACACCTAGTGGGTGTGGTTACATTATAGGATAGATAGCCGTACTATAAAGAGGGGAATGACGCAGCTATTGAACTCCTAGGTGCCTCTAGGTGTGCATTTCATGATCATATGCATTTGGATAGAACTAATAACGCCTCGAAAAATGATTGTGAAAATGCTAACACACTCACACTTGACGAGATCACATGGTGGTGTTAGCACATTTGCGATGGCGTTGGAGTTTAAGCGGTAGAGAGGGTTTGGGGTCCTCTCTCCCTCCCGCCGAGCGTGCGAGCGCGGGATTCAGGCGATTTCGGGGAAATGAAATGCCTATTTTCCACTACACCGGAAGTCGGAAATCAAACGAAAATCAAACGGAGGCGAACGGAGGTCATAGTGGTGACCGGACGCTGCACCGGACGCTGCACCGGACGCGGTCACTGTTTGACCGGACGCGTCCGGTCAGCGTTCAGCGTCTGCGCGTTTTTCAGTTGGTTGATCGGACGCGCAGCGCGTCCGGTCACAGGCGACCGGACGCGTCCGGTCGTCCAGGGAGCTTACTGGACTCCGACCGGACGCGGGCACTGTGGCGTCCGGTCAGTTCTTCAGCGCGTCCGGTCGATGGTTCGTTTTGCGCGACTCAGTGTTGACCGGCGCGTCCGGTCAGTCACGGGACCGGCGCGTCCGGTCGTGACCAGCGCGTCCGGTCGTTGCGACCGGCGCGTCCGGTCGGCGTTTCAATAACTAGCCGTTACGCGACCGGAGCATCCGGTCAGTTGGACCAGCGCGTCCGGTCAGCGCGATTTCAGCTGGATCTCGTTCCTAACGGCTATATTCGAAGGGGTACGTCTATAAATACTCGTTGGCCGGCTCAAGGCTCTTACTCTTGGACATTTGACATACTTGTGAGCACTTTGAGCTAAGCAACTCCCCTCCCACTCATCTCTCTTGCTTCTTTGCATATTCGAAGTGAGATTGAGTGATCCAAGTGCATTTGCATTGTGAGATTGCATCTAGTTGGCACTTGGTGGTTGATTTGCTGCGGGATTCTTATTTCTCTTGGTGGTTGCCGCCACCTAGACGGCTTGGAGCAGCTTGGAGGCGTTGGCAAGAGTTGGTGATTGTTCTTGGCCACCTCCGGTGATTGTGAGGGGTTTGTGCCTACCTCGGCGGAGCGCCATAGGCAACATTAGTGGATTGCTCGTGTCATTTGCAATCTTTTGCCATTTGGTAGGTTCTTGTGGCGCCTTTTGAGAGGCTCGGTGTGAGACCGATTAGCCACCGAACCACGTGGTGAAAAGGGACACAACGGGGACTAGCGTGCCGGCAAGCACGTGAACCTCGGGATAAATCTTTGTGTCATCACTTTCATATTGTGATTGATTGATCCCGGTGTTCGGTTGTCTTGGTTTTCGTTGTTGATCATATTGGTTGGCTCAATACTTCGCCCCTCGGTGATACCCTCCTAACTCTCACTTGTGTTACTTTCTTAGTTATCCTTGCTAGCTAGTTAGCTTTGCTTAAGTAGCTCTTTTGTGTAGCTTGCTAGTTGTAGTGGTAGTTACCTCCTCGGTTTGACTTGTGCGGTTGAGTGCAAATATACTAGAATTGTGAATTGGATAGGTGGCTTGCAAACACCCCGTAGGCTAAGCAAAACTCGCATCTCGCTATTTGTTGTATTGATAAACTTGTTTAGTTTGTCATTGTAGAAAATTTTAAAAGGCTATTCACCCCCCCTCTAGCCATCAAGACCTTTCACCCGGCCGCCCCGGCCGCGCACCACCGCCCCCCGGCTGCCCCGGCCGCGCCCCACCGCCCCCCGGGCGCCCCGGCCGCGCCCCGCCGCGACGCCGCCGCCCGCAACCGCCGTCCGCGCCACCGCGCCGTCTCCCGCGCCCCCGGCGACCGCGCCCTCGGCCGCGTCTCCGGCATTCGTTCCCGCGCCGCCACCCCGGTAATTTTTACGGTAATTTTTTTTACTTTGTCGTTTCAATTATTTATTTGTAGTAAATATTAATAAGTTTTTATTATTTATTTAGTTATTTATTTATTATTCATTGTATTAAACGATTATTTAGTTATTGAATTATTACGATTATTAGTTGTTTAGTTATTAGTTGTTTAGTTTTTATTAGTTGTTTAGTTATTGAATTATTAGTTGTTTAGTTATTTATTAGTTTTTATTAGTTATTTAGTTTTTATTAGTTGTTTAGTTATTGAATTATTAGTTTTTACGATTATTAGTTGTTTAGTTATTAGTTAATTAGTTAACGAGTATTAGTTATTCGGATTTTATTAGGTAATGTTAGTTATTTAGTTACGTACCTATTAGTTATTTAGTTATTAGGTAATATTAGTTATTAAGTTATTTAGTTTGGTAACGATGATTTGTTATTGACGATATTATTGATAGTTAGTTATTATTGGTTTGTAGATAATGGGTTCGTATTAGTTATTTAATTATTAGTTAATTAGTTAATGAATAATAGTTATTTGGATTTTATTAGGTAATATTAGTTATTTAGTTAGTTATGTAGTAATTAGTGGTACCATAATGGTCAGTTGATAATCAGATGTCAAATCGTTTTGTAGATGGATTACGGTGTAAGAGTTTTTTACGGAGGAAGTGTTAGGAGAGAGGATTGCCAGTTTGAGGATATGTATGAAGAATTGGAATGGTTTGATGGCACCCCTAGTTTCCGCGATCTATGTGACCGTTTGAGTTTGAAGTTTGGCGAGGCTTTCACACTAAAGGGTAGGTTCGATGTTGGAAAGAATAGGGCACACTATGTGATGATGGACTTGTGCAACCAAGCAGAGTGGTCCCGATACAATAGGGTCATCCAAGGTTCGAATGTCAGTATGGCTGAGTTGGTGCTGGAGAATGTTGAGAATAAGGAGCCGTCCTTGGACAGTGATACTCTAGGAGATTGTGGTGTGCAGATGCAACAAACTATGGAGAGTATGGACTTGGATGGTAATTTGACGCAGGAGCGGGTTCATTCTCCTCCAGTTGGTCATATAAGCAATGATTTTGATGTAGACGAGTTTGAACAGGAGGAGGAGGAGGCGGCAGCGGAGGAAATGATTGGTGATGATGTTAGCACTGATTCGGACGATTCAGGAAATGAGGAAGGAGGTCCACATGCCATGCGAGCATCGGTTGAAGCCATGCCCTCTGGAGGTGCACCTGCCATGTGTACACCAGTTCGTGGCATGCCCTCAGGAGTACCGCTTGAGGTACTTCATGGCATGCAGAGTCAGGGCACATTAGCCACCGGTTATCCAGATGATAGAGTGCAATATGAAGGATGGAGCAGGGTTAGGGAGCCACAACAATACGTTGCACCACCCTCTTATACATCGGCAGAGCTTACACAGCTGAGGGAGGCTGGCTTGCCTTTTACCGGTGTGCCAAATTATATCGATGTAAGTATGTCGCATATGGCAGTTTGTGACACGGGTTTGCAGATGTGTAAGGAATCATTGTACAACTATAAAAATTTAATACTGAGGAAGGGAATGCTTTTTAATACGATGTCGGAGATGAAGTTGTTCCTTTAGGACTATGCTGTGTATCATCATAGGTCTTACACGGTTCGACATTCTGACAAGGAGGTAAAATTCCACATATTATGTAAGGCTGGATTCCCGTGCTCGTGGAAGTTGAATGCACGAAAGAGGCGGAGTGATGGTAAGTGGAAGGTAACTTCGGTGGAACAGCCGCACAGATGCCAGACTAATGAGGGTAAAAGGTACCATCCCCAGTTAACGGCTCGGTATCTAGCCCGTCATATATTGGGTCTTGTAGATAAGGACAACGACGTATCAGTGTCTTTCTTGCAAGAGACCATAGTCACATTTGTTGGGTATGAGGTCACGTATGGAAAGGCTTGGCGGGCAAAGCAAATTGCCCTGGCAATTCGTTGGGGTAGCTGGGAGGAAGCCTATAACAGGGTTCCACGCATTTTGCGTGCGATGGAACACTTCAACCCTGGCATGAGATCGTTCATATACACAGGAGGGTTCTATCTTCAGAACCCGTTGAGGCATATTCTGTACCGTGTGTTCTGGTATTTCGATCAGTGCAAACATGCATTTCAGTATTGTAGGCCAGTTGTTCTTGTTGATGGCACGTTCCTCACCGGCAAATACAGGGGCACATTGATGATGGCTGCTGTTGTAGACCCAGAGAACCAGATAGTACCAATGGCTTTTGCTTTGGCGGAGGGGGAAAACAACGATTCATGGTCATGGTTTATGCGTCTGCTCCGTGTTCATGTGCTTGGCCCTTCTCGCACCATTTGTCTGATTTCGGACCGTCACATTGGAATTCTAAATGCAGCCGATGAACACATTGATGGTCACCCGGCTCTAGTGCACCGTTGGTGCATGCGACATTTTGCCGCCAATTTCTGGCGGCGTCAACGCAAGAAGGATGTGGCTGACAAGTTAAAGGAGCTTTGTAATAAACATACGGAACGCGAGTTCAACGAGACTATGGTAGAACTAGAGAAGATGCTTAACCAAGCTGGCAAGGTATGGTTAGACCAGCAGATGGAAAATAAAGCCAAGTGGGCATTAGCATTTGATGAGGGCGGCTTCCGGTACGGCATCATGACAACAAACTCCTCTGAGTCTTTCAATCGTGTGTTCAAAGGCGTTCGATCTCTTCCAGTGTCTGGTATTGTCGAGTTCTCTTTTAGGAAGTGCAATGAGTATTTTGTTAAGCGGTATGGCCTAGCCCTGAGGAATGAAGAGGAGCTTGGAAGATGGGGCAAGGCGGCACATGAATATTTGAAGGAGGCTGAGGAATTGGCCAAACAACAGGTTGCCGAGGCTTATGGACGGGACATGCTTGTTTTCTGCGTACGAGCTAGAGGGGGCACAAACCTGGGCGGCGAACGATTTGGTGGCCGAACGTACCGTGTCGATCTTGGTAAAGTAGAATGCAGTTGCAACGTCCCTCAGATCATGCATGCCCCTTGCTCACACATGATCACCTCTTGTTGGCTTAGAGGTTTTGACCACACAGTTGCACCATACATGTCACCCTTGTATCTCCGTGCCAACACCCTCAAAGTTTGGGAGAAGAGTTTCGAGCCATACCTTGACGAGTCACAGTGGCCTCCATACTATGGTGAGGACTACGCGCCTTATCCGGACCTGAAGAAGGTAGGGAAGGGAAGGAGGAAGAAGAAGCGATTGAAAGGCGATATGGACAGTATGAAAGGTTACGGCGCCGACATGTATGGTGGCGGGGACTTTGACGAAGAACGTGCGCAGAACCTTTGCTCCATTTGCAAGAATCCTGATCATAACGCTAGATTTCATAGGCGGGCGAGACAAGAGGTGGTATATATTGTAAACATGCATTTATGATATTATAATTTTTATTTGTACTTGTCTTTGTTTTTTTATAACGTTATTAATTGTTCTAATGTTATTAATGTTTTCTTTGTTTTTTTCAAACAGGGAGTTTCAGGCTTGCAAGATGGAGGCGCGGGCTCCTCATCCGCGCTTTAGCCTCCTTGAGGCTGACTACGACAAGGACCACTGGGCCCAGGCCTTGTCGGAGCTGCAGAGGCCGTTGCGTCCGCTTCGTGTTCGCACGCACCGCGTACATAGCTGGGACGAGCGATACACGCCCTACATAGAGCGGGCGGGCTTCCTTGAGATCGTTCGGGTGTACAACAGTTCACTCCCCACACTAGACCCTACACTTCTTACTGCCTTTGTTGATAGGTAACCTTGCTTTTTCCATCTATTGTCTTTGTTTTGAAAAATTGGGCTGTCAACTTGCCTATTACCAGAAACTTGTAATGATGCAGGTGGAGACCGGAGACGCACACCTTCCACACACCATGTGGGGAAATGACCGTCACGATGCAGGATGTGAAGATGATATTGTGCCTCAGTTTGGCTGGTCATCCGGTGACTGGGGTCGCCGACGAGTCTAATTGGGTAGAGTTGGTGGAGCAGTTCTATGGTAGGAGGCCATCAGAGGCAGAAGTTAAAGGCACAAAGTAAGTTCATATTTGCGCCCCATTGAAATCACTGATACAATCATTTCAGCTACATCTATTTTTTTACAATAATACTTCAATTCCAATTGCAGGAAGACATCAGGAGTGTCGACGTCATGGATAACCCAACACTTTGGTGCAGGGCCTCCGTTCGGTGCTCCAGATCATGAGGTCGAGGTGTATGCAAAGGTGTGGTTGTGGCACTTCTTGGGCGCTTTCTTGTTCCCCGACTCCTCAGGCGACAGCATCAGCTGGATTTTCTTGAGGATCCTAATCCAGCCACTTGAGAATATTGCAACGTATAGCTGGGGTACCGCGGTCCTTGCTTAGACATATCGTCAGCTTTGTACCGCCTGTCGTCGCCAGGCGAACAATGCTAACCTAGGTGGCTGCTCATACCTACTGCAAGTATGGATTTGGGAGCGGTTTCCGGTTGGGAGGCCTACTCAACCTCTGCGTTTGCCTGTGAGTACATTGACAACTTTGATATCGTCATACGACTAAAGAGATTAGTGACACCTTGTTTGTGTAAACTTGCAGGAATGGCAGCATCAAGACGTTCGACCCACCGCCCTTTTCATCTGGAAAGACGCTAAGATAGTGAGGGGCGAGTTGGAAAGGAGGTACAAGCAGTACACGGATGCGATAGACGTGTTGACACACAACTACGTAAGTTATATCCACATTTCCTACTAAAGGCACTATCAATAAGATTGATACTTAATTAAGTTTCTTTACTTTGCAGGTAACATGGACACCGTGGTCTAGGTGGGAGCTAGAGGACTACCTTAGTCCGCGATGCGAGGAGGAAGCGGACGAGTGGCTTTACGAAGGGCCACTTATCTTCTTCCATATCGTCGAGATGCACTACCCTTTTAGGGTTTACAGACAGTTCGGGAGGTTGCAAGGAATTCCACCGCTGTACTCCACCAACGCTCAGCTGCATGGGTACGATGGCAATATGTTTATTCTACTTAAGCGCCTCATTTCTAATGCAATATGGCAATGCAGGATCGATCGGAGGCTTCGGACCACGCAGAAGAATTGGGCATTGACGCACGAACAACATTTGAACAGATGGTATAACAGGAATCATCGTCACATCAACGAAATTCCGCCACACCACCCGGCAAGATGGATGGAGTACCTTCAATGGCTGCAGCGAAGTACGAGGACTCATCTCATGGTCCCGTACTCGAACATGCCTGCAGATGCGGCCGATGAGGATGACATCGCCGATGCGTTCGACGATGCGCAAAGGGGGCAAACACAACTTCTTAGGGCCCCTCTTAATAGATACGTGGTAAGTACTTTGCACTTATATTCTCAAACGAGGTAAGGGTTTTAAATTTCAATTGAAATGATCGAGTTAACGTTGTGTGATGTTGTAGGCACAACAGTTGTCGAACTACTCCGAGGAAGCTTCCAGGCAACTTTTTTGGACTAGGGACGATAAGACCAACCCTCTTCGCGCCTTTGTCAAGGTACTTTTGATAGTAACATTCGTGACTACAACTCAGTTACCTTTAAAATTCACGCTTAATAATGCTTGTTGTCATCTAAATCTGTAGAGAATGAAAAAAGGCTGCAAAAAGTTGGCTCAAAAGCTGAGCTGTGCGGATACGACTTTGGACGTACTGTACAACCCCACGTGGTCCAGGAGCTAGACGATGTCCACCACAGCTGCTTCCGCTAGCGACACCAGGGCTGCGTCCTCGTCTATTCGTACTCCGCAGGATAGAGGGAAGGGTCCAGCGGCTCCGGACGATGTGGATGAGGCACTTCAGTATGACACGACGAGTGGCGACGACGACGACGACGAAGAGGACGTTCCACAGTGGGATTACACCGGTCACGAGGAGATGGGTGCCTCACAGCTCTACGGTGCTCCTTTTGGTACACAGGGGGTCGACTACACACAGCAGGAGAACTACACACCAGCCGAGCAACAGGTTCGTATGCTTTGCTTTCTCTTTAATTGTATTGTTCTTAGATCAACATTTATAGTAGCTCATTAGGTTGCTTGCTTGCAGGGGCCGTCGTCGACGCAGCAGCTCGATCGTGGACATAGGCGACAACGCGAGAGGCAGCAACGGGACCGCACAGACGTTGGCTGGAGAAGCAACGTGATCCCTACAAATCCAAGGAGGCGACGGAGACCGCGAGACCCCTACACCCCTGGCGATTAGTAGAGTACTCATATTTAGCAGACGCCGGACACATGTTATCATAGTTATGTAGTGCTAGAACAATTAAATTATGTGTAGGTGTAGCAGCAGTACTCTACTTGGTTATTTCGATTCGACTAATGTAGTTGGTAACATTCATTTAATCTTTACCGTAAACGCAATTATTTATGACGATCAGTTGACGCAATTATTTGTGACGATCAGTTGCCGTAAACTAATTTCGATTCGACCCCTGCCATAAACTTGCTGTAAATCACTCAACATGGCTTTCTGCATTTGTGACGATCAGTTGACGCAAAACGAAAGAAAGGTCCTGTACGGTCGAAGTTTCAGGGCAACCCCGCCATGGGTGGGGGCGGGTTCGGGGTTCCCATAACCCGCCCCCACCCATGGCGGGGTTGCCCTGAAACTTCGACCGCGCAGGAACTGCACTAAGAAACTGTATTTATACACTGCCTCGATAAACCACACAACAATCTTAGTGAGTGGACCAACAAATGAAACGAATGACGATGTGATAATAAAAATATTACAATGACATGTTTCAAAGTACAACACTGACAAAGTACACGACACAAAGTTTCTAAGCCACTACAAACGACAAACACTAACAACGACAACGTGAAGACGTGACAATTTAAATTATTACAAAGACACTTGTACCTCAATCAAATTGCGTGCACCACTGCGTAAGCAACTCGTCTTCGGACTCTGAATCCTCTACTACCACCTCCTTACCCTTGGTGGCCTCGACTGCCTTGGCTTGAGAGGCCTGACGCCGGTAGTAAGCCGCCTCCGCCTCGTCCGCGGCCTGAGAGTACAACTCGGCCTCTTCTTGGGTCATGTCTGTTGGCCCCCATGCGTCGAACAGCGGTGTCTTATGGCTGTGGTACGCTGCCTGACCCTCCTCTACTTCAACATCCTCCTCGGGCATCGGTCCTAACTCCTCTGCAAGACGAAGTAGCTCGGCTATCCTTCCCATGTCGTACGCATCCTCGTCCTGAGGGTAGCCCAATTCTTCGGCTAGACGAATGAGCTCGCCTATCCTCCCGGTGTCGTCGTCTTCCTCCGGCTCGGTCTCCTCGTCAACCACAATCGGACGACTTGCGGTGGCACCAACTCCTGCGTGCCGCTTTACTGTCCTATTCTCCGTGTACCTAGCACGAGCCATATCTGCTTCCCAGCCGCCGGTGCATCCAATCTCTGCAAGTACAAAATGTAAACAATTAACAAGATCTTTGCAATGACTTTATTGACAGTAAAACAAAGAAGTTTGACTTTCTAAAAACGAAATGACTCACTCGCACATAATGAGTCAATAGTATCGTTCAAGCCTTGCATCTCTGCTCTCGCAGCCTCCTCTGCAGCCTTCCTTGCATCCTCTTCAGCCTTCCGTGCCTGGTACTCCTCTACATCCTTCTTCTTTTGCTCGTACCACTTCTTCCACGCAATACTCTCCGGGTTACGAACACGTAGGTCTTGGGCCCGTCGTAGCATTTTCTTCTTGTGATTCTTAACGAAATCAGTGACGTAGCTTGCAGGATATCCTCTACTATTGCGAAGTGCTATCATTGTCTTATACTCATTCTTGAAATTATACACATCATCATATGATTCCCAGTTGCATTTCTGAGTGCTCTGTTGCAACAAATAGATGAATACAAAGTTAGCGTACCAGAGTTAACAAAATAAAACATTACCACCAACTGTCAACAGTCCTAGCAAACCTCGTCATAATCGATCATGTGGCCACAGAAGTGCCCAATACCAAGGCCTGAAGGGACAAGGCCGTAGCTAGCTTCAACACCACATTTGCACATCACAGGAGGCGCAATAGACTTCCTCTTCTTCTTCCAGTCTGGCACCTCCACATTCTTCTCCGGCTCCGGCCAATGGCTCTTTGGACCATAGATCCATTCCTTGAAACGGCACTTTGGAAAATCATGATCCTACAAAATCAAAACAGTAAAACACACATATAGGACATGACATTTCAAGGTTCACTCAAACCTTACCTCATGTCGTAGAGGACAAATGAACTCTTGTTCATTGCGTGGGTTTATCACGGCTTGCTCTCCGCAAAGGCACTTTGGAGGATCCTCGAGCCGCCGTGCCGATGCTACGGCCTTCTCTTCGTCCGTCATAGGAGGAGGGTTTGGAGGGGGCGGAACCCAGCGAGTAAACACCTCACGCTTGCAATGATCAATGCCGGGGTAGAAAAGGAGAATCCTTGGATCAAACTTGTCCGGGTCGTCGATCCATTGGAAGAAAAAGCACCGGAAGTAGGGCTATACAAAAGTTTCAATTATCTCATCGCGAATACAACATCAGCAACCAATAAGAACAACAAAGGGCACAATTACTTACGCTACAACTATAACATGTGTAGAAGCAACGAGCCGCAGTATCGGGATGTCTCGACTGGCCCACGTGTGCCGGATGACCACAATCACAGTTAGGTATAGGTTCCTCGGGAGGAACGGACGCATCCTTGCAAGACACGTCGGGGTACATCTCTCTAGGACGACCCTTTTTCCTCCAAATCGATTCACGATACGAGTCCTCCATCTAATAAAACGAAACGATTTCAACACAAAACACTTTACTAACTACATTAACCAAATATACTGCAACGATACACGCAGAGAAGGGGTGGCCGGAACAAGGACCGACGATGGGCTGATACCTGACGGGGAGGAGGGAGGGACGCCGGAGAAGGCCGCTGAGGGGAGGGGAGCTCGGTCCTGGGGCGCTACGGGAAATGGAATGGATGAATGACCAAAAACAAGAAGTGCCCGGGCTTTTATATGGCCGGGGGTGTACCCCGCCATGCATCATGGCGGGTTAGGGCTACCCCGCCATGCATCATGGCGGGGTACACCCCTGCCACGCTGGCGAGGTGCTCTGCCACCCCTGCCACGTCGGATGTGTACCCCGCCACCATGCATGGCGGGGTTCAGTGCATTTGCCCCGCCATGCATGGTGGCGGGGCCAAACGGGTTAGATTTAAAAATTTTTTGAAACAAGGGTTAAATTTAAAATTTGTTTCAAATTTAGGCTAAAAATAAAAAAAATTCGATTTCGCTACCATGGCAGAAGGTCGCGATCCCGGTGACCTCTCTGCCAGCCACCAGGCTGTTAATGTCATAGGTGCCCTCATAAGAGAAAATCGGCTCCAGATCACAGAACGCATAAGTGCTGTTACCTATCCAACGCTTTTGACCATTTAAATGCCAACCACCAGGAACGCATATCTGCAAAACTGCTGTTACCTATCCAACGCTTTTGACCATTTAAATGCCAACCACCTGGTACCTTCCATCCAAAATAATAACCAACATTGAAAAACGGGCACAATGCCCTATCGACAAAAAAAAAATAACCAACATTATAAGGCAGTGCAGAAAGGCCTCATTGCCATCATCGCTAAATATTTCAAATTGATCTTTCATAAAAAAAAGTTATGATTTCAAACTAATTAAACCTTAGTTGCAGCAGTCCTTAAGGAGCTTGCATCACTTCCATAATCTGGCTCTGTCAATGCCTGCAGAAAGCATACAATATCTCTCAGAAAGGTGAAATATCCTCAATATTGAACTCTTATTCTTAATGAAATGACACACAACTCTTCTACGTCGTTCGAGAAAAAAAATCCTCAATACTGAACTGTTGAATGTTGGTTGTATAAGCACAAAGGGTTAAAATATAAATTTAACAATAAAACTCACCCAACAACCAAGCGTTTTAAACTGAGCAAGAGATGGTAGGTACTGCTGCTTTTGAGCCTCTGATCCACAAAGAGCTACTCTTCACAAAAATAAATAGATAAATAAAAATGAAACACTTAGCTCAGGTGTACAAAGTAGTTGGTAGCGAAGATCCCATAGAACTAAATGGTAAAACAATGCTAGATTTACCAATTGTCGGCATTACAAGAGAGGCATGAACTAGAATAAATGTGGAGCAGCTCGCATCCACCCGTGCAACTTCTGCAGTTGAAATAGCAGCAGCTGTAAGCGATAGCCCTGGGCACCCATATCCCTGCAATCTCAAAATGCAAACTTCATTGACTTGTGTATTTAGGTGACGCCAACATTCGAAAGTATAGGAACAGTTTGTTAGTACCTTTGTTGTACCTCCAGCTAAGCCAAGAGTCGCAAGTTTTGGAATGACATGAAATGGGAATTCCGCCTTCTCCCAGTACTGCAGAAGTAAAATGACATCGTGTAAGGCTATTGCAAGATAGGCAGTATTACAGACCAGCAAAGTCAGTCGAAAGGGGAGTGAAGAACAAGATGTCACAGTAAAATATAAGAAGCACTGTTACTACAAGATTTTGACACAAAAGATATGGTCGACTAATTAAAAGGCTACTCCACATGAGTATGTGTTTTGTGACTAGTGAGGAATCAGAAAGACTGGTAACTATCTTCATCAAGAACATACTTCAGTCATAATGGGCGCTATTTCCTTTTCCATAACACCTTGGACCTTCTTCCTTAGAACCTTCTCTTCATTAGTCAGCAAATCATCAAGCTGGTAGTAGTCCGACACTGCAGCCAACAACAGGTGAGCTCAAAAGCAAACGTATATGAGTATGCCAGTTCATAATTGATATGCTACAAACTATATGTGGTAGTTAAAACTGATAATTAACCTACACAATGCTGAATGACTAATTTGACTAGCACTGGAATTTAATTACATAAGGAAACTGGCCAGGTCCACATCAGTTGTTGTTCAATGCAAGTTGCACCAGTGAGCCACCCAATGATAAATCAGAAAGCACTCTTGTCACAAGTATAAGTGAGATAAAGCAAATTCATTTTGATCATTGAAAAGACCCATCCGTTGGTCTATCAGTTCAAGGTAATTTTTATAGTATACTTGTGTTCAAAAAAAAGTTTTTGGAGTATACCAAATACAGATTTTAGTTCCTGTATAACCGGACCGCAAGAAATATGTACTGTTCTGTAGTTGGATGTGCTATTGGGCTTATATTTGGAATCAGAGAGGGTGCAACAAAGAATAAACGATCAGAAAGGATGAAGATGAACAGAACAGTATATCCTCCGCTTTTCAAAAGGGATGCTCAGTGCATTTCCCATTTTCCGTAAGTGCCAGTTTCTGTTTCCGATGGAAAACAAGAAATAACATTTGCAGCTTACAAACAGCTATAATTGATTTATTAAACTATTTTTACCTTTTCCAATTTGAACGAACAGAGGTGAACGATGGGACGGGTACCTCTGGATTTGGGGTTGGGCCAGGCTGAGGGGCAGATGCAGGATATAGGCTGGGCAGGTTTAATTTCTTCGTGGTCTTGTTCATTTTGCTTGTGGCTGGACAGAGGACAGTGGACAGGCTGTGGTGTGTTTGGCTGGGTTTAAGTCCCTTGAGTTGCCTCTACAGTGTGTTCCGAAAACGGTTGGCAAGTCCATTGACCTTGACTTGCCCTCTGCATAGGTATTATTATCAATAATAACTGCAGTAATGGTGGAAATTTGTAGATTTTTTTGTAAGGTAATTTTTTTGCAGTTGCAAAGATAGTCATGAACAGTAGTACACACACACAAAAAAAAAAGGTACAGTAGATAAGAGGTTCAATGGGTGACAATCATGATGAATTCAACAACGCTTTTATCGACAACTGAAAGTTCTCTACTTGATGGTGTTTAAAAGTTTACATCTACCAACAAACAAGATGATGGCAGCAAATTGTTAAAATTTTAATCAGTTTGGTCTAAGAGGATGCATGAGCATGACAATGCTGATGAACAGAACAACACCAGCAGAAAGCAGACAGATCTGGTGAGGAGAGAAGGCAGGCGGCGGAAGAGGTGAGGCTGAAAGGCAGACAACAAGAATGAAGAAGCGCTTAGCGTAGCTGCGTAGGCCCATATGAACGCAGTACGGTTGCCAGCTAATGAGGACGTACGGCTCGCAGATAAATCAAAATGTGCCGGCGAGCACAAGGCAGAACCGCAGAAGAGGGGAGGACGAGAGCTCGTCGCCGGCGAGTGGAAAAAGTGGGCGTGTGTGAGAGAGTCCACAACCACAATGGCAGGCAAGTGGCAACCAAACCACACACTGACACACGTAGGCCTGCCTGCATGTACACACAGCACGAGAGAAACAGCGCGGGAACGAGGCTGCGAGGGGACTCACCAGCGGGCGGGAAGAGGGACGCCGGCGTGGCCTGCGGGAACGCGAGCGCCACGTCGAGCGCCGGCAGGCCGACCCCAAACTTGCCGGCGCCGCCACCAGCGCCTGCAAGAAGGAACGAATTCGATGAGCCGGGCAATTCCGCACCGGATCCCGCCGGTGGAGTGCTCGATGGCCTTCCCGGTTCGCCACCCACCTCCCAAGCCGCCGCCCATTGCCGCGCCGCGCTCGTGGATCCGATCCGGCGAGCTCGCTCCCGAGTCCCGACCAAGAGTAGCAGCAGGAGGAGTGTGAGTGGGTGGAGGACGAGAGAGGACACGAGGAGCTGGCAGCGGCCGGCACCCAAGGAAACGAAATGCTCCGAAAGCCTTCACATTGCTGCTGGCAACACGTGCCGGTACCACAACTGGGCCACACTTGTCATAGAGTCGGCTTACGTGGCTGTGACGTTGCTGGAGTGACGGGGGTATTACGCCTACGCGATGGCCCGTGGCCCGTGGTCCTTCTCCGGCCTGCCGCGGTGGCGAGCGGCGGTGCCGGTGCTCGAGGTTCATGGCTGAGCGTAGCCTGGATAATGAGTACCAGTACTGATTATATGCTTACTTACAGGTGGGGCCACTGGTGGGTCCCTCTGCTGATGTCGGATGTGACGTTCATGGTAGTGGCAGACGTGGCTTCGAGAAAGAGAGGAGGGGGCGTCCAAACAGCCCGTGCGCCCCACGTGGTGCCCTCACCCCTGCACACTGGCGGACCTCCCTAGGCTATCAGCTGGGCTCGCCAGCGGCCAAAACGAATCGGCAAAAAACGACAACACTCCAGTGCCCCTACCTCTGCGACGAGTCCTATGTCAGGTGGTTATCTCCCACGCGCTCTTTCTGGTTGCACCCCACGCGGATGTGTATCGGAGCATGCATGCCCGCCCTGCTACTGCTCGCCCGTGCCCTGCTACTGCTCGCCCGCACCATGCTACGCGCCTGCGTCTGCTCACCATGTTGCGCCCCGGCGCTCTCCCACCCCGTGGGGACCGCATGTGCCCGGGAGACTGCCTGTGCATCATGAAGCACTTGCAACATGGAGGACTTACTGCAACATACGTCTCGAACAGATGAAACATTTCGAACATATGTTTGCAACATATGTGTAGCTACTGCAACATATGCAAAATTCAGATACCCGAAAAACACTTGAAAACCTTTGCAAACATACGCAACACCCAGATAAAACACATGCAACATATGTGTGAAATATATGCAACATCCAGATAAACACACTTGCGATATACGTCCGAAAACACAAATGAAACATTGGTAACATATCTTTACAACATATGTGTACAATCATTCATATGCAAGATTCCGATCTACTTTTGCAATATCTATCTGAAATACTTGCAACATATATTTAAAGCATCTGAAACAAACATATACTTGCAACGTGGCTTTCAACAATACCTGGCAGCCGAGCGGATAGAGCACTGCATAGCGGGATCCGGCTATGCGGTCGCGGTGGAGAAGGAGGATGACAGCAAGCGGGCAGCTACACAGTCCCTAGCGATAGGGGCGCACGTGGTACCCTCGGCGAGTGGTGCCCGCGGTGGAGTCAACAAAAGCAGTCGGGTGAGTGCGACCTCGCGCGGCGGCGGTGAAGAGGAAGGCTGGCAGGAGGCGCGGTGGAGAGGAAGACGTGCGGGAGGCGCAACGGAGCGTGATCACGGAGCATAGTATCTCCGTGAGTTTTTTTTTAATCTGCGGCGACTAGAGAGGAGCAGATAGGGAGAGATAGAATAGATAGCCTTCTCGACGTTGGGTCCATCAACAGGCACGTCCGGCGAAGCCGGGAACTGACGTCTAATTTGTAGCGTTACCGAAGAGAGAAGGAAGAAGGAACACCAATACACCACCATTCTTCCTCGACCGATGCTGGTCTTGATTTAACGTTGGTTTGGGCTAAGAAAGGAGGTTTTTACTGGGCTATCCGATGGGCTCAACTTGGTTGGTAGCAGCCTATCAGCAAGAAGGGACGAGAGATCGGCTCTGGGCTCCGCGACTAGTTGAACTGGGCTGGCTCGGGCTGGATTCACATAGAAGAGGGAAAGAGAAGGGCACTGGTGCCTCAGCCCAGTACGAAGTGGCGTATCAACGTGTAGTGTACTACAACAATATTGATAGTACTCAAAGAGCGTTCCAGCTTTCCTGTTCTGCTACGAAGTGTATGGACACAGTTTCAAAAAAAAGGAAGTGTATAGACAGTTTCAAAAAAAGGAAGTGTATGGACAAGAGAGACAAAAAATAATGTCATGTTGGAGAAGTATTATGCCAGGAACTTGCTTGTAAACTCAGTGCCATTATCCGCCTGAACAGCTTTTAATGGCAGGCCAAACTGTGTATGGACAAAGCTGATGAAAATTCTAGAGGTGTTGAGCGACCTCGGACTTGGATTGGAGAGCATGAGTCCAACTAAAATGTGTGAAATCATCAATGATTACGAGAGAGTATTTCAAATGTGATTACTAGGATACCTCGCTAGAGAGGCTATGAACAAATGTACAATCAATTGTCCTCCTTAGATGCCTTATGGCGCGTTGTGTAAAACAATCTCTTACTTAATACAAAGATGCGCAAACATTTTGCATATTTGAGAAAAAAAAACGTGATTACTAGGAATAGACGAAGTCCATACATCACAATGAATTACTTCAAAAGGCCTAAATGTCTGTGAACTAGAAACTGCGAATGGTAGAATAACATGTTTACCAAGCTGGCAAGCATGGCAAACATGACGCATCACTACTAATGTAATTTGTCGAGAGCTAAAGACAACTTTATTACAAGAGACTAAAGACAACTTTTGCAATGTGTCGAGAGCGGTAGAACCAGTGTGATCGCGACACTAATGCCAAATTGAGGAGGTGGCTGACATGAGCTTGGTGTGCAATAGTTGGAGTGGAAGGAAAAGTGTAAAGATCGCCTAGACTATTTGCAACAATGAATGTCGCGCTTGGTTTGTAGGTCCTTAAGAGGTAAAGTGAGTTTTAAACACAATTGTGACTGGGGCTAACTAAAGAGGCCACACACACATGACTCATACAGCTACCGAGGCGCCCACTCAAAAAGACAACAAACAGAAGGACATATAAATACACCGAAACAAGCACCCTTCTCCTTAGCTCGAAGTTTTCCTTTAGTTTCATAGCCATTTGTTGTGCTATCAAGAAGTGGTTCTAAAAACAAAAATATCCGGTTTTGCTCTTTTTCCAGAAGTTCTACATGACGTAAATGGCCAAGCTATTGAAACACCATCGTTGCTCTTTTTGAACCTTTTGTGCCATTGCTTCCCACCAAGAGTTGATGGAAAATGAATGGTTGTCACGGAACCACCTAAATTATAAGAACAAAAGTACAAAAACAATCGCCGGAGCAATTAAATTCCCGTACTTAAGCTCCTATAACCCCGGTAGTCCAATGAAATCACGAGGGATTTCAAACCAACCAACATACAAGCCAAGATCGTAGTGGTCCAACATAACAAGTCATATGTTACATCCATTTCATAAGTAATTCAACATATATCGGAGTTCAGTAGAGTTATTACAACTCAAGTTCAAAAGTAGCGGAAGCAAAGTAGTTTAAAACTAATATCACCTTAATTCAAATACATGCCAGTACCAAGGTCAATTTCCAACAAAAGCATGAGAGACAAGATAGCTCAGAAGGATCATGCCCATGATCACGCTCCGCCACTACAGCAAGAGCCATCCAATTCTGGCAGTAGCCATGATACATCACAACCTGCAACAAGTGGGAATAAACCCTGAGTACGAGAAGGTACTCAGCTAGACTTACCCGTCATAAACCAGAAATAATGACACCAAGGAGTATGCAAGGCTTTCTTTCAGTGGGCTAGCTTGACTCATTTGCGAAAAGCATAAGTGATCATGAATACACCATTTTAAGCACTTTTACATCATCTTTGTTATAACCTATCAATCTAGGTAAGCACCTATGCTAAAGCAATCATTTGATTAATCATTACCCTGAAAGTTACCATCTCAAGTTTAGCATTTCCAACATAATCCACATAACCATCCGTGTTCCATCATCATTACTACGATGCCGTAACTCGAGTTAAGTGCTCACTATCCAAGAGCGATGGCGATTCGAATCGATTATTAACCACCTGGTAATTTATTCCTCACACAAACCTCACTCACCCGCTAAAGTGAGATATTGGTCACCGAGTCAACTATCCAGGTAAAGTCTCGAGTTTGCCAGGAACCACATGTACCCGGGGCCGCCCGACTGCTCTTTGGCCTTATCATCGCGCCCCCGTGTCCTACCACACCTGCTTCGGTACAGTGCGTTGCGGGCAATCCACTCGGCCCGAATAATCTCCCAGCTTCGCGGTCGAAAGGTATATTATTTGGCCAGCTAAATGTGAGGCATGCGTTCAACATGACCCGAGCCCAACAACGGTCGGTCCTTAATCGACACAGACGGAAACTACAAGCACCCTAGAACCCTGTCTGGTTGCCCAATACTCATTCCGCCCGGTCTCCAATTATCCATCAACACTTGGTTATTTCCAGGATATCATCCATTCCATAGCTAAAATATTCCAGTAGCCACCTATAGTTGCCGGTGACAGGACATCACCGACCGCTACCGGTCTAAGCAGGGCTAAGCAGTTATTCGACCCTAAACCTAGCAGGGTAAGAATGTAATAAGGTAGGCAAGGATAGTAATAAATGCATCAACGGTTTCACTCAACTCCTACAACTTAATGCAACAATACATATATAACATATATATACTCAATTGCTTTTATAAAGTAGGAGGCTTAGAATGCTCCGGGGCTTGCCTGAGATTGAACAATAGGTTAGTGATTGACAGATGACACTCGCTTGGCGAGCATCTCCCATCCCGGCACTTGCTTAGTCCTTCCATCTTCGGGATAGGTCCACCAAACACCGTCTTCGGGTTTGGCTTCAACATCTCATACTTCACGTGGTGCATCTAGCATACCTAGATGAGATGCAAGATGCATGTGTATGAATATGATGAATGATAACACAAGATGCATCACATAATCATTCATGTAAACACACGATTAAGACATAGACACCAAAAGCTAATTAACTAACATCACACAACCAATTAAAGAGGGCAAGCACATCAATCATAACACAAGTTTGACAAGATCACAAGTATCTTAACTTGACCATCATCAAGGGTATAAGCCACACTTAGCAACACATGGAGTAAACAACCATAACTAGCATCTGACAATTTCTGGACTGCAAACAACAGCTACATGTTTGGATCATAACTGGAGTTATACAAATCCAATAGCCATGAAACTAGACATTCTGGAAAGCTTATGAAATTTTCCATAATTCATCTTTAATCATCTTAGCATGATTCTCAAGTTAACCAAGTCAAACATGCATAATTACAGAATCTGGTCCAGAGATTCCAGAGAACAACTATTTCTGGAACCCAACTTGAAACAGTCATTACTCACAAAATATAAGGCCAAATGCCACCAAAATTTAACACAAGCTATATTAATGAGTTATCTACAACTTTGTTATAAGCATGTTTCTCAGCAAACATCATTTTCATGGTGCAATTACCAAAGTCCCAGAAACTGTCCAGGAAAGCATCAATTGCAAGAATAAATATTAACTTACATTTCAAACATACATTTGGCCACAACCACTATAACCATCATAAAGTGCATGTTAAATGATCACCAAAAAGCATAGTGCTCATCACTAAACAAATTCTTTTAATGCATTTCTTAATTTATTTAGATAGTAAGGTGAAATAATAAACATATACCAAAATTCCATAATAAAATTTATAAAAATTACAGTAGCTCTTACATACACCCAATAGTATACTTTACAAATTTCAAGCCATTTGGACATGTATATCAACCTCTATGAAAAAGACAAATTTCTATTGCAAGAATTCATGTGAGAGCAAGATACACTAATAACTCACTCATATGGAAACCAAAATTCATGAAATTTTTACCACACATTAAAAATCATATGAGTAGCGTGCCACAAAAATTTCACTTCATTTGGAGCCCTACAACTACAGTTATGAAAATGACAAATACAACTAACAAAGAAAACCTAGATGCAAAGATCTATTTTTAGAACTAAAATTTTAAACTAAAACATGACATATTATAGATCCAATGCATAGAAAATTTCACAAAGATTCCAAAAAGTCCTCATTTGCTAATTTACGATTTTTCTATGATTTTACATGATTTTCCAAAGTTCAGCCATTTAAATGCAATAATTATTTTGAAAAAGAAAAGGGAAAACATTTTTACAAAGTGAGCACATGACTTCTCTGAAATTAACTAAGCCCACATTTGTAAATCTATGTGTCTAGTATTTATGCAAAGTGAACACACCAAAGAGCTTCTATTTCTATTTTACTCCCTCTTCTTTTTTCTCGACGACAGAGGACGGAGGAGACCGGCCAAAACCCGGCCAGCTGGTATCTGGCGGCAGCGGGGAAAGCCAGCAAGGCCTGGCCGTGGCCTTGGCTTGGCCGGCTGTGGCCTACGGCTGGCCCGGTCGCGGCGGCCCGCGGCCGGTCGCGCGCCCGCGCCTGTGCGCGAGGCTGCGGCTACCGGCCTGGCCAGCCAGCGACGGCAACGGAGGAGGTGCGGCGTGGGCGTCACGGGATGGATAGAGGAAGAGGATGGGGAGGCTGGAGGAGGAACGCTGCAGAGGAGGAGCAGCGACGTCATGGCTCTGCTCGTACTCGACCTTCAAGACGACGAGAGTGAGACAGAGCGAGAGATGAGGGAGATGGGCGAGTGAGAGTGAGACCGTGGGAGCTTTTTCAATTGAGTACAACGACGCATGGCACGAGCTGGCACGCATGCGTGGTGCAAGGGAGGCACGCGGCGCACAGCTGCAGAGGCCGGTCGGCCAGGATGGTTGAGCCCGATCACTCGACTTCAAATTTCAGAAATTGAAAACCAACAATACTACTGCAAACATATGACCGAAAACTCAATCTTTCCCATCCTCTATCTCCCAAGCCAGTTGTCTGTTGATTTTGGTACAAGAGACAAAATTGTAGAGCTTTGCGAGGTGAACAACATTTCTTTAATAATCAAGAGCTAAGTCGGCCTAGATTAGAAGATATCGAGCTCCAAAGAAGGGTACCTCAAAACTGAATTCTACAGTTTAGTTTCAAGCGACTGAAACTGCTAACTTTGAGCCCCTTGATCTCTCAAAGTGTGGCGTGATTTGGTCAACCAATTTCACCAATGTGTAGAGATACACGAGTACAACAAGTTTGCTTAAAGAACTTTTATCTAATTCTCAACAGTTTTCAAAAGAAAATGCGCCAAAGTAAGGTACACGCAAACTGAAACTGAAAAGTTCAGTCACCCAGACTTAGCCGATTTTCAAAGCTTCAAAACAGCACTAGATTCAATATCGTGAGCTCGATTTGACCAAGCTAGGTACTGAATTAGCTCTAGGCCATTAAACAAAGTTTCTTCTCCATAACATGAACTACAACTTTCATTTAAGGTCCAACCTCAAAACTGGTATAGAACCTACTGTTATACTTTGGCCAAAGTAGGATCACGATAAAGCTTAAATTATCCTTTTTGATCCATTGGAGCATTTTCTTGACATTTGCTTAACACGAACCTTTCACGACTTTTGTTGTAGCGTCCATTTAGAGTCTTTTGGGCAAGGTTGCAAGGTTTGGTTGATGACCTATATTTCCATTCACTTAATAGTGCAATTCAAACACTTAGTAAAACCATTCCAATAAGGATATAACTTATCATTTCATGTGACTTTTTGACTCCAAACTTCATGAAACTTTTTGAGTGACCAATATAGATAGGTACTAAGGTGAGACACACGAAAATATTGCAATAACACCATATATCTTGAAAATGGCCTATATGTGAAGCAATGGTGCAACATCCAAGTTTAGGTTAGGCTTATCTCCATAGGTTGACCTTGACATCGTCATCTCCACTTAATCTATCATGTTTGAGGTCAAACCCACTGCTTAACTAGTGGCAAACACCTGGGGTGTTACAATGGTCCACATGTTCAATCAGAAGAGTGTCAAAGTGTTCCCAGAGCTACGCTTGACACCAAATCAGTTCCCCAAAATGGCAAAGGAAGCACAGGTGTAGGACGGTTTCAACTTTCAGTTTCAGGTGGCCTATTGCACAAAACACAATAGTACCAGTGAGTCCATCTCCTTTGGCACAATAAGAACATTGCTTAAAACAAGTTAAGCTAGATGAAGGCAAATTAATAGCTGAAGTAGCGCATCCTAATAATGGGAAGATGAGAGCCACTGCCTTTTGCCTACTGTAATAGTGGACAACTGAGAGTTTAAAAGTCGAGAATGAAGCGTATCGTCGTCGTTGGAAGACATGTGGGAGGTGGTGACCGTGTCCACCATCCCCGCTCAGGCACGGGTGAAAGGTCTTGATGGCTAGAGGGGGGGTGAATAGCCTTTTAAAAATTTCTACAAAGACAAGCTAAACAAGTTTATCAATACAACAAATAGCGCGATGCGAGTTTTGCTTAGCCTACGGGGTGTTTGCAAGCCACCTATCCAATTCACAATTCTAGTAAATTTGCAATCAACCGCACAAGTCAAATCGAGAAGGTAACTACAACAACAACTAGCAAGCTACACAAAAGAGCTACTCTAGCCAAGCTAACTAGCTAGCAAGATAACTAAGAAAGTAATGCGTAGTTGAGTTAGGAGAGTTTCACCGAGGGGCGAAGTATTGAGCCAACCAATATGATCAACAATGAATACCAAGATAACCGAACACCGGGATCAATCAATCACAATTATGAAAGTGATGACACGAAGATTTATCCCGAGGTTCACGTGCTTGCCGGCACGCTAGTCCCCGTTGTGTCCCTTTTCACCACGTGGTTCGGTGGCTAATCGGTCTCACACCGAGCCTCTCAAAAGGCGCCACAAGAACCTACCAAATGGCAAAAGGTTGCAATGACACGAGCAATTTACTAATGTTGCCTTTGGCGCTTCGCCGAGGTAGGCACAGACCCCTCATAATCACTGGAGGTGGCCAAGAACAATCACCAACTCTTGCCAACGCCTCCAAGCTGCTCCAAGCCGTCTAGGTGGCGGCAACCACCAAGAGAAACAAGAATCCCGTAGCAAATCAACCACCAAGTGCCAACTAGATGCTATCTCACAATGCAAATGCACTTGGATCACTCAATCTCACTTCGAATATGCAAAGAAGCAAGAGAGATGAGTGGGAGGGGAGTTGCTTAGCTCAAAGTGCTCACAAGTATGTCAAAAGTCCAAGAGTGAGAGCCTTGAGCCGGCCAACGAGTATTTATAGACGTACCCCTTCGAATATAGCCGTTACAAACTTGAAACAGTCGAAGTCACGCTGACCGGACGCGCTGGTCGAACTGACCGGACGCGCCGGTCGCACAACGGCTATTTTCCGAGCTACTGACCGGACGCGCCGGTCTCAACGACCGGACGCTCCGATCCCGTAACTAACCGAACGCGCTGGTCAACCCTGAGCCGCGCACAACGTATCAGTGACCGGACGCGCTGGTGAACTGACCGGACGCCACAGTGCCCGCGTCCGGTCGAAGTCTAGTAAGCTCCCTGGACGACCGGACGCATCCGGTCGACTGTGACCGGACGCTCCTCGCGTCCGATCAGACAACTGAAACACGCGCAGACACTGGACACTGACCGGACGCGTCCGGTCACACGGAGACCGCGTCCGGTCCAGCGTCCGGTCACCACTGTGACCTCCGTTCGCTTTCCGTTCGATTTCCGACTTTCGGCGTAGTGGAAAATAGGCGTTTCAACTCCTCGAAAACGCCTGAATCCCGCCTCGCAAACTCGGCGGGAGGGAGAGAGGACCCCAAATCCTCTCTACCGCTCAAACTCAACCGCCTTCGCAAACGTGCTAACATCACCAAGTGATCAACACCATGTGCATGTGTGTTAGCATTTTCACAATCATTTTTCGAGGCGTTATTAGTTCTATCCAAATGCATATGACATGAAATGCACACCTAGAGGCACTTAGGAGTTCAATAGCCGCGTCATTCCCCTATTTATAGTACGGCTATCTATCCTATAATGTAAACACACCCACTAGGTGTCTTGGTTACTAAAACACAACCCTTAAGCATATACCTTTGCCTTGATCACGTAGGGTTGCGTCCAAATCCAAGTGTGGCCATCATGATCACCATGTGCATCTTGCCACCAACCTTGGAATGTACTAATCCTCATATGCTACATACAACTTAGGCATAGGATTAGTACTTAGGCATTGTCACTAATTACCAACACCAAACATAGAGCTTTCAACGGGCAAGGGGCACCTAGAAGGTATGCATTAGGAGGACGCTAGAGCACCGGCCTACATGGCCCAAGGATTGAAGTAGCAATGTGATCGCGTAGATGGATCTAGATGGTAGCACATGAAACACAAGGATTTATACTAGTTTGGGGCATGGTGGCGCGCTAAACCCTACTCCAGTGGTGCGGCTGTTCTTGTATTTGTATGCTCGGTTACAGTGGTTGTTGCCCCTAGCTACGAGGTAGATTGGAATAAGGCGATGGTATCGTGGTGGACGTGATGATCACGGAGTCCTTACCCCTCTTTATATAGGCAGAGGGGTAGGGTTACAACGAGGGCGATCGACGCTACAGATTGGATTCCTAGTTTGTTACAACAGTTCAATTCTATCCTACCTTAGCTATGATGATGGTAGATATCTTCGATACGTCGTGATCTCCAAGTTGGTGGTCATGCCTAGTCCTCACGGGCTTCATCCTCGGTCGTCTTTCGTTAATAGGCCAGATACATGGTCAGTGAGGGTACCCCGGGCCCATATATCTGACAAATGGCGATCAAACTTCGATGCAACTGGGAACATGGGCGGGCATTGGCTATGTATGAGCCACCGATCAGTATATTAGAAGGTTTTATAAGCAGCTCTTTCTTAGCTTATTGCACCGTATACAACGTACGCTCATATAGGCTCAACTAGATAGTAATACCAATTTAGGAACTCTGATTGGTTTCTCACAGGTCGGATCCAATAATAAATAGACTTTATGGTAAGGAGAACGAAGCTAGCAAAGCCAGGCAGAGAGAGTTCTTCTTGATAGGAATATCGGGATAAGGGTTTATTGATAGGAATAGAGAAGCATAGGAGGAAACACAGGGCGGATGACTCTATGACTCGTCAAAAATAGGGCTTGGCTTGTAAGGAGTCTAATAAAACTAGAATCGTTACAAAGTAGATATGTTTTTTCTCGCCCATTTTTTTGCCGTCTCATATGTATGAGTAGCAGTATTGGCATTGAAAGAACGTGGAACGTGGGTATAGGAAATAGGGCAGTGGGGGCTAGGCTAGGTTGTAACACCCCTGGGTGTTAAGCATGCATTATCATTTCAAACATAAGCATTCAACATCATTGCATGTCTAACATTGTTTGAATTGTATCACTTTTCAAATTTAACTTGAAAAACAAATAAATGGAAACCCTAAGTTTAAAATAAATGTTAAAAAGTTAGTGTACTTTTTAGAAGTAGCAATTTTAAATAATTTAGAATAAACCAACTTGATTATTGGAGCAAAAATTTGGATTCAAATTCTCCTCAAATTCTGTTTTAAAAATTATTCTAAATAAATGAGTTTGATTTTTAAATTAGCTTTAAATCTCAAATTTAAAATCTATTGGGAATTTGGAAAAATGTTCTATATGAAAGTTGTAGAGAATAAAATTTTGAACAACTTTTGTTTTGGGACAAATTTCTGAAAACCTCGTTTTCATCCTCAAATTTGAATTTCAAACAGAAATTTGAAATCTGGAATTTATTTGAAAAAGAAAAACCGGAATTTCTTTACTGGGCTTCGGCTTCATTTCTCGGCCCACGGCCGAAGCCGGCCCGGCCCGCGCCGCGTCTTCTCTCCCGCCCGCGCGCGCGAGCGCCCGCGCGCGACGCCGTGGCGTCGCGGCAGGGCTCGGCCGCCGCGTGGCCGTACGCCGGCGGCACCGCGCGACACGCGCCCCGGTGGCCCCCACGTCCCCCGCGCTGGCTCACCCCCCCTCCAAGCGCTCGCAAGCCTCGGCCACTCCCTCCATTCTCGCTCGCCCGCTCGCAGCAGCCGCAGCAGCGCTCCGCCGCGCCATCACCGGCTCCCGGAGCTCCGCCACCGCCGTTCGCCGCCCTTGCTGCTCCAGTGTCCGATTCCTGGCGGCCATTGCTTCGCCTCCCTTCGCTCTACCTCGTGCTCCCTCCAGCGGTCGCCATTGCCGAGGTGAGAAGGCCAATTTGGCCGGCCGCCCTTCACCGCCGCTCGCCGGAGTTCATGGCTACGGCGTTCTCCCTGTTCCACCCCTCCTTTTCCCTTCCTTTCGGGGTCATCGGCTTCGCCTTCCTCTCGCGAAGCCGTAGCGCCTCCCTACTCGCCTTGCCGTGGCCGGAGTCGAGCTCCCGCCGACGAGCAGCACCGTCGCGCCGCCATGCGTGTCGGCGAGCTCGTTCCGGTGGGCCACCCGGCCAAGGCCGAGCACCGGACGGTGCGGCTCGGTGAGCTGAGCACGCTGGTGAAGCCCGCGCCACGCGAGGGCTCGCCGCCGGTGAGCTCCGGCCGGCGATGCCCCTGCTGGCCTCCCCTCCGGCTGACGGGTGGGCCCGTCTGGCGCATGGGCCCCGCTTGTCTGTCTCAGTGTTTCAGTCTCGGGTGTCGCAGCGGGGTGCACGTAGCATTTAAGGCCGGTTTTGAATTTCGGTTTTAAAGAAATGTATTTCCAGAAAATCTGAGAAAAACTTCCAAAAATTCTATCTCAATATATATAGCTCCAAAAATCATGAAACAAATTTTGAAATGTTCCTTGTGAATAGATCTACAGTTTAAAAATATCCCATGTTATTTTTGTGGCACTTTACTGTACATTTTTATTTAATTGTTAGATATGCTGTTATCTTAGAAAAATTGTAGTAAATAAACTAATAAAGGGAAAAATGTGATTCTTGCTGCATTAATATTCCTTAGTGATGTAATTTCTAGGAAAAATACTAGTGAAGCATGTTCTGTGGGAAATTTTTGAAGTGTAGTTCAAATGCCTTTATTGGTTAATATTTGTTATTTTTAGTAGAAATCAATAATTGTATATAACATGCTTATGATAATTTTTGTAACATGTTAGTTTACTGTTGGTAACCTAGGAAAAATGTGAAATCTGTTGTTTGATACTTTTCTTAGTATAAAACAATTTCATGCTCACTTTTAGGCCATAACTTGTTTATTTTGTACAAGTAGTTTTACAGTTCCTTTTACCATGAAAATTTAGTGGTAGCTTAGTTAGAGTAAGAATACTCTACTGTAATTTTTGTAGATTTTTATCTATACCAGAGATAGGTGTTACAGTACAACCCTAGCTAAATAAGGAATAAATGATTATTCTTTATGAGGAATTAAGAGGAATAAAATGTGTTTGGTGTATCTTTGAAGCATCACTATGTATTGCTGATGTTGTGAATGAGTTAGGTTGGTAAGGTTTGGTGAATTAGGGTTACTTGCTTGTGTCAGGTGTATGTTAGTTAGTGTAATCAAATTAAGTAAACTTTGGGGTACATGTTCTTGGATGACGTGGACTACCTTGTAGAAGATGAAGTTTCGTACTAACTGCTCATTCCATGTGCTCGTCTGCATCTCATGTCACTTCATCATTCCATCATAATCTGATGCATCATTCGCATGTACTTATGCACTTGCATCATACAGGATCGCAGGAGGAGTCGCAGGCAGCAGTAACCGAGGAGCAGGCTTGGACGGACCAGCAGGAGCCCCAGGCACAGGAGGTGCCCGAGGAGGAAGAGCCAAGCGAGGAGCTGCCAGAGTGCGTTGACCACCATCCTAGCTCGTTCGAAAGAGGCAAGCCCCGGAGCATTATAAGTCTCCTATTTTATAAAAGCTATTCTTACTTACCTGAATTATAATTATGTATTGTTGCATTAAGTTATAGGAGTTGAGTGAAACCGTTGTTGCATTACTATCCTTGCCCACTAGAATTACTGTTACCTTATTAGATCAGGATCGAGTAAATTGCTTAGCCATGCTTAGACCGGTAGAAGTCAGGTGATTTCCTGTCACCTGCGAGTTATAGGTGAATACCTGGCTGTGGTTAGCAGTATTTGTGAATCTTGTTAAGTAACCAAGTGTTGGTGAATAAACGGAGACCGGGCGGAGTCTTATAGGGTTTTGGACTATAGTGATTCCGTCTGTGTCGATTAAGGACCGGTCGTTGCTCGTCCCTCTTGTCATGTTGAACGCATGCCTCACATTTAGCTGGCCGAATAAAGTACCTTTCGACCGCGAAGCTAGCGACACTTTTCGAGCCGGGATAAACTCGGGTTGGCAGACTGGTGTTGAAGGGGGTGTACGGGGACGCGAAGAGTAAGCCCAAGGTGCGCCCTGGCAGTCGGGCGGTCCCTGGGTAGTGCGATCCATGATTGTTATCCCGCGGCTTCTTGGAAAGTGTCATTGGTGATCTACGCGACCCTGACGGGGGAAGCATGGTTTGTGTGAGGAATAAATCTCCAGCTGGATAGGAATTCGATTCGAATCGCCGTCGCTCCCGGTTAGTGAGCACTTGACTCGAGCTACAGCATCGTAGTATTAATGATGGAACACGGATGGCTATGTGGATAATGTTGGAAATGCTAAACCTGAGATGGTAACCTTGGATGTTAATGGTTAATCAAGTGATTGTTTTAGCAATAGGTGCTTACCTAGTATGAATAGGTTATCCTAAAATGATGCTAAAAGTACTTATTTTTAGTTACTCCTCATAACTTATGCCTTTCGCAAATGAGTCAAGCCAGTACACTATATAAAGCCTTGCATGCTCCTTTGGTGTCATTGTTATTTCTGGTTTTTGACGGGTAAGTCTAGCTGAGTACATTCTCGTACTCAGGGCGTTGTTCCCATTGTTGTTGCAGATGGTCAGATGTACTACGGGTACTGCTCCAACTGTCTGTATCCGGCGATGGGTGACAACTAGGACCTTGGGCGAAGGTCGTTCTGATTATCTTATCTACTGCTTTTGTGGACCATGACTATCTACTGGCACTGTAATTGAACTAAGTGTGTGTGCGTAAAACTATTTGCTTCCGCTACCTTATGTTGAACTATGTTGTAATAACCTCATTTCCGAACTCCGATGTATCCTACTTTTATGATCAACTTTATGTATCGTGTGAACTGTGGCTGCTAAATCAGTACGATCTTGGTTGTATGTTGGTTGGTTTGAAATCCTTCGTGATTTCACGGAATCTCGAGTTATACGGGCTTAAGTTTGTTAAATTAACCGCCTCGGTGGTAGATTTTCTTACTTAATCTCGTATAATTACGTTGATCCGTTACAGCTGGCATCGGAGCATGGTTTAGCATGTTACTGTTCACATGAGTATTTAAAAACAAAACTGTGTCTTCAAATGAACTTTTGGAACTTAAAAGTGTGCCAGTGGTCATATCCTTTATGCCCGATAAGGACTCTAGGTGGCTTATTTAAGTACTAACTTGGGGGTTTGCATCATATTTAAAATTTCGTCGCTCATACGGCATGCTATTGTATGAGTGCCATTCACTTGAGTGGTAATGTATGGATCAATTACCTCTACGCCTTGGTAAGTGAGAGTTGTGAGTGCATGGTCGGATACACTGCCGATCTAGGGGAGTGCTTAAGTGATTCCAAGGTACTCACGTGCCATGCGCATGTTTGTATGAGGGTATCATTGGTGGGAAATTCCGTCATGCAGTGACGATGCCGTCAATAGGACGATGATTCGGGTAGTGGTTACCGTTATACTCGTATCTGGGGATGCGTGTAGAGCGAGTAACTTACTTTACTGCTTTCTTGCATATTTTCATACTGTGAGGTTTGGGCTGAAGTGATTTTCTGCAGGTACATAACAGCGCTTTCGAGTAGTACGTATTAGTTACGTTACAAGAGATCGTTGTATGCCACCGTTTATTCCGTTAGTAGTATTAATTTCCTAAGTTTGTGAGGATGTACGGAACGTGCATGCATCATGTTATGCATTTCATTCATGGCATTGTTCCTCCCCTTATAAGTTGCTTATCTCATTTCGATAAAAGTGCCAACTTAAAAATTTGTTCTCACCCCTGTAATAAAAATTTTGCTACAGATGGCCCGTACCAAGCAGACAGCCCGCAAGTCCACCGGCAGAGCTCCCCGTCATCAGCTTGCTTCGCGCACTCGCCAGCGCCACACTTTTCTTGGAGAGTTTGGGATGCCTACGCTCTTGTGGAGAGTGCTCAGTTATGTAGGCTATCCTGATGGGATGGAGCCCCGTTACTTTTGGTCAAATGAGCGGATGGGCGAAGGACTTTTGGTGACTGTGGAAGCAGTAGTTCGTCCCCGAGGTGATGGTTCTGAGTGGACCGGTTGGCGTTTTGAGTCAACTGGCAGGAACCCTGAAGAAGCCGCTGAGAGGGCAGCCTTTGGGATCCTGAGGGATATCATGGATCGCTTTCCTCAGGAGTTGGCAGCAGCTATAGTTGGAGTCTTTCCGAGGGGCAACCCCTCCACTGACTCGTGGCAGCAGGCAAGGGGCAGATCTTTGGAGATTAGCGCAGCAGAGGCACAAAACAGTGACAACCCTGCTATGAGTGCCATGTTCGCAGTGATGAGAGCCTTCGATGGAGTGGAAGGTAGTCTGAGACGTGTTTCTAGTGCTCTGGGTCAGGCTCGTGATGACCGCCGTCAGCTTCAGAGAGATCACGACGCCGAGATTGAGAGGCTCACTGCTGAGATGGCTCAGTTGACTCGTCAGAGAGATCAGGCCACTCAGAGGACTATGGTTTTTGAGGGAGATGTACGTGCACTGAGAGAGCAGCTTGAGCGACTGACCACCGCCCACAGGAATGCTGAGAGCATGTTGGCTCATGTGCTCCATCAGAGGAATGAAGCCTGGTCCGCAGAGAATGTGTTGAGAGCTAGGCAGTTTGAGCTAGAGCAGCGGTTGGTCGATGCAGAGGAGTACAATGATAACTTGCATGAAGAGGTCCATAGGCTGAACAATCAACTTAATCCTTATGACCTCCCTGGCGCAGCCGAGATGGATTTGGACGTAGACGAGGATCCTGCAGAGCCCGTGGCGCCAGCTGAGGAGCACGACGACGCTGCAGTTGGTGGCAACGCCAACGTTTCTGACCTAGACAGCGACCACGATGAGTAGGCTAGTAGTTGTTGCGCTAGCTACTAGGTCCCGCTTGCATGATCTTTTGCGTTGTTGGCACTTGAGCATGTAATAATGAGTAGAAAGACTAAAGCTTGATGTAATGTTGGAAAGCTTGGATGTGTTTGTGACGATATCCGAACGTCAAAAGTCCAGTGTATGTATGCTAGCAACTTGGTTGTAATGGACGCGATGTGTGTGCTTTAAGTAATATAATTAGTGATGTTGTGTTAATTGGGATGACTTATTGTGCCCCTGTTTTATTGTATGAATTTGTTCTCTCCAGTGAATTCAGTTCGGCATAATTTTTCATTCGGTTGCAATTTCTACAACATCACCTAATAATTACTGTTGCTGAAACATGCAGATGCCGAACACTCGCCGTACCGTGTATGGTGCCGCCGAGGCTGGTGGCAGTGCAGCTGCTAATGATGACCGTGATCCACCGCCGCCTCCTCCACCCTATACGGCAGAACAGTTTTTCGCCCAATTCCTGGGAAGCCAACGCAACATGGAAAGTATGCAACAGAATATGGAAGCTGCGCTGTGCAGTATCGCAGATAATACCCGACGGGGGATAAACCAGGGTGGCCACGAAGCAAACCAGTACAGCAGTTTTAAGGACTTCATGGATACTCGTCCACCGATCTTCAAGGAAGCCGCAGAACCTTTAGATGCAGAAGAATGGATTAATACGATGGAAGACAAGTTTCGTGTCCTGAGGATGACTGAAGTGTTGAAGACTGAGTACGCAGCTCATCAGCTTCAAGGTCCGGCAGGAATGTGGTGGAAGCATCACCGCACCACTTTTGCTCCCCACGCCCATATCACTTGGAAGGAGTTCACTGACGCCTTCCGTGGAACATACATTCCACCAGGTCTGACCGAGATGAAGCTTGGGGAATTCCTGGCGTTAAATCAAGGCACGAAGACTGTGACTCAATATCTGCATGCATTCAATAACTTGAGCCGTTATGCCTCTGATATGGTGAATACTGATGCCAAGAAGATCGCTAGTTTCAAGAGAGGTCTGAGTCCCAAGATGATGAAACATGTGGGTACAAACATGAGAACTAATTTCAATGACTTCGTTAGTGACTGTCTGAAGCAAGAGAAGAACAACAATGTTTATGCCGCTTCCAAGATCCGTAAGAGGGCTTTTGAGTCGAGTTCATCTCAGTCCAGGGCCCCAGTAAACAACCGCCCGGCCTATCGCTCGCCCGTCCCCGGTGCAAGGTTTAGGCCACCGCAGCGGAAGAATCAGAATGCTCAGCCATCCCAGAGAAACCAGAAGCCGTTCAAGATGGCATTGCCTCAAACAAAGACAGGACAAGGCAGTTCATCGGGAACTGTGGCTAAAGTGAAGGGACCGTGCTTCAACTGCAACCAACCTGGTCACTTTGCAAAGTATTGTCCCTATCCCAAGAAACAGCAAACGCAGTATCAAGCCCGTGTGCACCACACCACTGTGGATGATATCCCTGAAGGAGAACCGGTGACAGCTGGTATGTTTTCTATCAATAATCATCCTGCAGTAGTCTTGTTTGATTCCGGATCGTCTCATTCCTTTGTAAGTCAAGCATTTGTTAAAAGGCATGAGCAAAAGATAGTTGAATTGGAATGTGCATATAAAATTAGTTCAGCTGGGGCTGATCTGTTGACTAATCAGATAGTTCAGGGAGTAACCCTAAACATATCAAACCGGCAATATAAGCTTAATCTGATAGTCATGCCAGGGTTAGTTTTGGATGTGATCATGGGTATGAACTGGATGAATCGCATGAGAGTTGTAATTGATGTTGGAGGAAGGAGTATCTCTCTTAAGGAACCCAATGGGGAAGGCACCTTTCGGGTGGTCCTACCTAGAAGGGTAGACCTAGCTAGCACATCTTGTGCGGTCCAAACTACTCTGCTAGCTCAGATTCCAGTGGTCTGTGAGTTTCCAGATGTGTTTCCAGAAGAGTTACCGGGACTGCCGCCAGACCGAGATGTCGAGTTTGCCATTGAGTTAATTCTAGGAACAGCACCAATCTCGAGAAGGCCTTATCGGATGCCTCCCAATGAGTTGGCAGAATTGAAGAAACAACTTCAGCACTTGTTAAAGAAAGGGTTGATTCGTCCCAGCTCGTCCGAATGGGGATGCCCTGCTCTGTTTGTGAAAAAGAAGAAGGATAACTCCTTACACATGTGCGTGGACTATCGGCCACTGAATGCAGTGACAATTAAAAACAAGTATCCTCTTCCTCGGATTGATATCTTGTTTGACCAATTGTCTAAAGCCAAAGTGTTCTCTAAGATAGATTTGAGATCAGGGTACCATCAGATAAAGATTAGGCCGCAAGATGTGCCTAAGACTGCATTCTCGACCAGGTATGGTTTGTACGAGTATCTTGTCATGTCTTTCGGACTGACAAATGCTCCTGCATACTTTATGTACCTGATGAATTCGGTTTTCATGCCCGAATTGGACAAGTTTGTGATAGTGTTCATTGATGACATACTAATATACTCAGAAAATGAGGAAGAACACGCAGAACACCTCCGGATAGTCTTGACTAGACTCAGAGAACATCGACTGTATGCTAAGTTCAGCAAGTGTGAGTTCTGGCTCAGGACAGTTCCTTTTCTCGGCCATGTGTTGTCTGAAAATGGCATTTCTGTAGACCCTAGTAAAGTTCAAGAGGTTATGGACTGGAAGTCACCAACTTCAGTTCACGAAGTTCGCAGTTTCCTTGGTTTAGCCGGTTATTACCGTCGCTTCATACCAGAATTCTCGAAGATTGCCAAACCAATGACCAGTCTGTTACAGAAGGATCACAAGTTTGTATGGACGGAGGAGTGCGAAGCAGCTTTCTGTACTTTGCGGAAGTTGTTGACCACTGCTCCCGTTCTGGCCCAACCGGATATAGAAAAGCCGTTTGATGTATTCTGTGACGCATCCAAAAATGGGTTAGGATGTGTGCTGATGCAAAATGGAAGAGTCATTGCTTACGCCTCACGACAGCTGAGGAAGCATGAAGTTAACTATCCTACCCATGATTTAGAGCTTGCAGCAGTGGTACATGCTCTAAAGATTTGGAGGCACTACCTGTTGGGTAATGTGTGTAATATCTTCACGGATCATAAGAGTCTCAAATACATCTTTACCCAATCCGAGTTGAACATGAGACAGAGGAGATGGTTAGAGTTGATAAAGGACTACAATCTGAACGTGCACTATCACCCTGGAAAGGCTAATGTAGTAGCAGATGCACTGAGCAGAAAATCTCATGCAATGGATGTGCAACCGTTGTTTGAAGAAGGGTTCAATTTGTTGCATCCAGCTGTGTTGCATAATATTCAGATCAGCTGCACTCTAGAGAGCCAGATCATGGAGGGTCAGAAAACAGATAAGGGAATCTTTCACATCAAAGAAAAGATGAAGAGAGAACCCACCAAACACTTTCGATTGGATGAACAAGGAGTGTTATGGTTCAAGGATCGACTGGTAGTACCTAAGGATAGAGAGCTCAAAAACAAGCTGATGGATGAGGCCCATCGTTCGAAGCTATCTATTCACCCCGGAAGTAGCAAGATGTACCAAGATTTACGACCCCGTTATTGGTGGACTAAGATGAAAAAGGAGATTGCAGCATGCATTGCTCGATGCGACATGTGTTGTAGAGTTAAAGCTCTTCACATGAGACCTGCAGGACTCCTACAACCTTTGTCGGTACCTGATTGGAAGTGGGATGATATAAGTATGGACTTTATCACTGGTCTCCCCACCACACAGAAAGGCCATGATTCCATTTGGGTAATAGTCGATCGCCTTACCAAGTCGGCTCACTTTCTGCCAGTCAAAACAAGTTTCCGACCACCTCAATATGCAGAAAAGTATATTGCTGAGATTGTCCGATTGCATGGAATACCAAAAACAATAGTGTCCGATCGAGGTTCACAGTTTACCGCTCACTTTTGGGAACATCTTCATCAAGGTTTGGGCACTAGTTTGATTCGTAGCACGGCTTACCACCCACAGACTGATGGGCAGACAGAAAGAGTTAATGCAGTACTGGAAGATATGCTTAGAGCTTGTGTGTTATCATCCAGAGGTTCATGGGAATCCTGGTTACCGTTGGCAGAGTTTGCTTATAATAACAGTTACCAAGAAAGTATCAAGATGGCACCATTCGAAGCTTTGTATGGCCGGAAGTGCAGAACACCGTTAAATTGGGTAGAGCCCGGAGAAAGAAGGTTTTACGGGATTGATTTTGTAGATGAGGCAGAGAAGAAGGTCCGTGTTATTCAACAAAACATGCAAGCAGCACAGTCTCGTCAGAAAAGTTATGCGGATAAGAGGAGAAGACCATTGGAATTCCAAGTAGGTGACTATGTCTATTTAAAGGTTACCCCAATGAAGAAGAAACGGTTTGGAATCAAGAAGAAACTATCTGCTAGATATATAGGGCCATACCAGATCTTGGAGAAAAAGGGCCCCGTGGCATATAAGTTACTGTTACCAGAAGAGATGAGTTCGATCTTTCCCGTCTTCCACGTATCCCAATTGAAGAAGTGTCTACGTGTTCCAGAGGAGAGAATACAACCTCAGGGTATTCGGATCAAGGCAGATTTGGAATATCGCGAGCAACCAGTCCGAGTCCTGGATACCAAGGACCGAGTCACTCGGAACAAAGTGGTCACAACCTACAAGGTTCAGTGGAGTCATCATGATGAGAGCGATGCTTCTTGGGAAACGGGAGAATATCTTCAAACTGCTTATAAAGATTTTTACGATAAATGGTTCGTAACTCAAAATCTCGGGACGAGATTCTTATAAGGGGGGAGGGCTGTAACACCCCTGGGTGTTAAGCATGCATTATCATTTCAAACATAAGCATTCAACATCATTGCATGTCTAACATTGTTTGAATTGTATCACTTTTCAAATTTAACTTGAAAAACAAATAAATGGAAACCCTAAGTTTAAAATAAATGTTAAAAAGTTAGTGTACTTTTAGAAGTAGCAATTTTAAATAATTTAGAATAAACCAACTTGATTATTGGAGCAAAAATTTGGATTCAAATTCTCCTCAAATTCTGTTTTAAAAATTATTCTAAATAAATGAGTTTGATTTTTAAATTAGCTTTAAATCTCAAATTTAAAATCTATTGGGAATTTGGAAAAATGTTCTATATGAAAGTTGTAGAGAATAAAATTTTGAACAACTTTTGTTTTGGGACAAATTTCTGAAAACCTCGTTTTCATCCTCAAATTTGAATTTCAAACAGAAATTTGAAATCTGGAATTTATTTGAAAAAGAAAAACCGGAATTTCTTTACTGGGCTTCGGCTTCATTTCTCGGCCCACGGCCGAAG